>JAMXBD010001844.1:0-282368 GCA_024138025.1 Combretum micranthum | reverse complement strand
TGCATTATACTACCTTAAGACTGCAAAAAACGCCAAGCTAGCGGGTCAAAGAACAAAATAAGAGATGTTTGTTTTGAAATCTACGACACTCCCCACTTATTAATTGGGTGCAAAAAGATTTTGGAAATTTAAATGTTACTTTAGCTTCTTCTAACAATTTAAAGATTTATATCATTTCTGATCTCACTTCTCAGGACACTTGAAATTAAATCCAATAAATCTGTTTTACGCGTGTACGTATAACATTTTTTTTTTTTAATGGTGGTCGATATCAATTTGGCTTTTAATGCCATATAGTCTCAATATATTGATTACGCCTTCTTGCTTATCTCACGAATATAAAAGAATATATCCATTTATTTATTATATTCTTGAGTGTAAACGGAGTACAGAAAATGCATGCTATATAATATCAGTAAGCATGGACCATAACCTTGTATATCCCGACCATAAATTACAGAAATTTATCAATGATACGTGCTAAAGCACTCATCATATGATTGATCCACATACCACTTTTTCTGACAGATTATAGCCAGATATATAAATAGAGCCATCAGATCTATGAGCTGGGAAAAAAAAAAACTTCAATAGCAGATGAATGATGATACGCTAGCTAAATTAATAAGGAAAAAATTGAAAATTCATTCCAAACTTTTACCTCATTGCAGATCACCTATTGAACTTTCAAAATACATTTTTAACCCCTGATACTGTTAAGGACAATTAACATTTTTTATATATACTTTCAAATTTTAGGAGGTAAATGTGCATATAAATAAAAATTCATGGAATAAATCCACATATAAATCAGGTTTGAGGGGATAATTTGCAATTTCTTCTATTTAGTTTAAATATAAAATATTAATTGTCCTTAACTATGATGATGTTGAAAAGTTTAAAGAGTCCAAATATGAATTTCATAAGTTCAGGAAGTGAATTCATATATAGATAAAAATTTAGAGGTTGTATTTTTTTATTAATCAGTGGTACATAAGTATTGCTAAAATTATAAATTTATAATATGTGAACAGCTTTATAAACGTTAAATTGTATTGTTACTCCTTATCAAAAAAATATTAACAATTATTGGCCTCTCATTCTGTTGAAAAGATATTAGTATTTATTCATTACTTATCCTAATACCTGATATATATTATTATTATATTATTAATTAAAAGGATGATGATGGCACAGTCACACTACTCGTGCCTTATATAGAATAACATTTTCTGACAAGGAAGATCTCAACTTCCTGATTTTAAACCTTTCAAGTTTTGACGAAGGTGAAATTATGATATGGTTTGGTGATACGTCCGTGTCCAACTAGGATAATTAAATTGCTTCGATCTGAGAATGATTTCAATGTCACATCAAAACAATCAACGTGATTTCATTAATTATGGCTTCTATGATCAAATAAAACAACAAAGAGATTAAGAAAGAGTGGTCCTTAATGTTGACCTTAAATAGCTCATAATATAGTCATACGGTGCGTGGCCCTCCTACTCCACATCACGCTGGCCTTTATATGATTTTACGTGAAAATGAAATGGAAAGATTGGATTGGTGACATTTGACCTAGTAAACAGTTATCTGGAATCATTCATAAAATTTATGGATCTACTCTTTTTACCAGTTTTTATTTTATTTTCGGTGATTGCAATAAAAAAAATTAGACTAGGAATCTTTTAATGTAAACGAGATTAGATACCGCTAAATTGGAAGGCTATTAACTACCCATATCTAATTGATATTTTAATATACAATTACATTGTCAAATGAATCCTATACGCATTTTTTACTATATACTTGAAAATCAACCTTTTGATGACATATAATATGCTATGTTTTCTAAGTTGTTTGTTGTCACAATTGATGCAGTACGTAACCTTTTATTAATTATTTGCTATGTCAATTCATTATCCCCGGTGGGGACCAATATTATATTGCTTGTTTATGATTTGTTTCTTTTAGTTAGGATATAAATAAGTTGTTTCCTTTTATTAGTTTTCTTTTTATGTGGTTAAATTATCGCCGTGCCCCCATGCTTAGTAGCATCCTTTCAAGTTGTCATTTCATGTTTTTTTTTTTTTTTCATTAGATGACAATCACCGTATTTGTCAAAATACATCAAATTTTATTGAATTGTCTATTGTTTTATTTACACTTATGAATATATATAAATATATATGTGTGTGTGTAGAAAAGTAAGAAAGTATAAGAAAGTCTTTCAAAATATGATAGCTTCCAACACAAGGAAAGTTTAAAGAGTTTCACGTGGATAGAGAAGGAGTTCTAAGGATAAATAAAAGGTTATGTGCGCCAAAGGATACAACATTAAGGAAGGAACTTGTGCATGAGGCACATTGTTCAGGATATACAATTCATCCTAATGAGACTAAGACATATCAATAGCTTAAAAGTGTATATTGGTAGAATGGAATGAAAAACGACATAATAGTTTTTATTGCTCAATGTGAAATCTATCAAAGAGTGAAAGTTGAACATCAAAGACCAGTAGGTTATTACAACCTTTACCAATCCTTGAATGGAAGTGAGATCGGATATCAATGGATTTTGTAAGTTCTTTACCAAGGACGAATGTTGGTTATGATGGAATATGGGTAGTTGTGGATCAGCTTACCAAGTTTGCTCATTTTCTACCCATCAATATGACGTATTCTCTAGAAAAGTTGACAAGGATATACATCAAAGAGATTGTTAGATTGCATGGTATGCTAGCAAGAATTATTTCAGAACGAAACACAAGGTCTATTTCAAGGTTTTAGAAAAGTTTGCGAAGAACCATGGGGACTCAACAAAATTTTAGCACTATATATCATCCTCAAACAAATGGACAAACAGAAAGAACAATACAAACTCTAGAGGATATGCTAAGAGCATGTGTGCTAGAGTTTAAAGGAAGTCGGGATTGGCATTTGCCGATGGTGGAGATTGGACACAACAATAGCTACCATTCTAATATTGGTATGCCACCATATGAGGCTTTGTATGGATGAAAGTGTAGATCGCCTCTGTTTTGGGACAATTTGGAAAGTGTAGTCATTGGACCTTAGCTAGTGCAAGAGATAGTGGATAAAGTAGAAGTGATGAAGCAAACGATAATAGAGGCACAAGATCGATAGAAGAATTTGCCTGACATAAAAAGAAGGGAGATTGAGTTTAATGTAGGAGATCATGTGTATCTTAAGATTAGGTCGATTAAAAGTTTGCATAAAGGATGGTTTCAAGGAAAGTTAAGTCCAAGATACGTTGGACCTTTTGTGATATTGGAAAGAGTCGAAAGTTTGGCATATCAATTGGCTCTTCCACCCAATCTTGTAAACATGCACAATGCCTTTCATGTATCGTTTTGCAGAAATATATACCCAACCCTGATAAGATGGTTGAGTTGAAGCCTATCCCACTCAAGGAAAATTTGACATATGAAAATTATCCAGTATGGATTTGGATTCCAACGTGCAGACTCTTCGAACAAAGAGATCAAATATGTTAAAGTGTTGTGGGATCCATAAACTGAAGAGATTACCCGAGAGAAGCAGGCATCAAAAAGGCTTATCTATAGCTGTTTGTTGAGCTAGTTATATCTTAAGCATTGAGGACAAAGCTTGTTTTAAGGGGAGTAGGATGTAATCCCTAGATTTTGACTAGAACATGAGTTAAAATTTAAAAAAATTAAAACCTAAATCTAATTTTATGTCATGAAAAATAATAAATGTTTTGGTAGTTTATTAATTAATATTTTACGGTAATATAACGTGTTTTTTTTGTGCATACATTAAAAAGACTGAATTTTTCATATTTTATAATCAAACCCTTTCCAAAAGTACCAGAAATTTATTACAAGTTGTCACAGTAAGTTTTTAAAGAACAAACGTGCTATCCTTTCTCTTAAATAAATTTTCTTTCATTAAATGTTGATGTGACAATTTTCAATTAAACCATACTTATTTTCTTTTATGAAAAGAAAAGTAATCAGAGATTTGAAAGTTTACACAAAATTGAGCATACTCTCTTTTACCCGTACAAAATCTTCCTTCCAAACCTTCGTATTTTCAACTTGAAAAACCCCAAGATCGTATTTACAAGCTACATAACTAGTGTTTTGGAAAGAAGAAAGTAAAATGATTTCAAAAAGCATGACAAATATCTTCGTTTGCCTTGTTTTCAAATTTTTTATAAAGTATCTTTACTAAATAAACTAGTGCATGTGCATGTTTCACCATTCGCGTGTGAAACTTCATTTTTAGCGAATATAATATTTTAGAAAACTAAAAAATGAACCTAGTATGCTAAGAAATGTTAAAAATCGATGAAAGCTTGCTTTTTGATTTTGTTTAAGCTTAAAAAAATGTTTGTTTTATGTGTTTAAACAAAAGTTATCTAACCTTATTGGAAAAAAAAAAAACAATAACAAAACATGCAATATAACAAAATATCTACCCTTTAAACTCTTGATTTGGATCTAAGTTAGGGTTTAGAAGATAGAGTTCTTGTTAGCTTAGTGTGATGATGTTGTTGTTGTGTTTTGGGTTGTTTTGTTCTATTTGTTGTTGTTAGATGTCGAGGCCTAGTTTTCCCTAGATGTTGTTCTATTTGTTGTTGTGTCGTGGCGTAGTTTTCCCTCTAGGTGGATCAGTAGTAGACTTAGTAGTGTCGAGGGTTAAGTTTTTATGAACAGTATCTACCGGGCTAAAGTCAAGCCCTTGATAAACACTAATAGTTGTCGCCTAAAAATGTTTTTTTAAGTGTCGAAACTTAGTGCCGTTGCAGCTTACTGCGCCCTGGACGTACCCTAAGATAGACATCGAGGCTTGTTGAGCTTCAAAATTTAACAAAGTGCATGAAGCAACTTCTATCAAGACCTAATGTTAAGCCCTTAACATGCCCTCGACACAAGCTGCGAGCTTTTTAAGCAACACGTAACCTGGTTTTTGAGACACGATATGGTTTTCTTATACCAATGTATCCCATGACCCTTTCCTAAGCAACCCTCGACCCAACCTGTGTTGTTAGCTTTTAGGATTGCTTTAGTTAAGAGGTTTATAACATTTTTAGGGTGTAGAGTTCTTATTAAAAGTTCTTTCTCTATTTTGGGTAACGATGTGACCTTCGACTCCCAGTTGCTAAAGCGTGAGCCTAATTATAGTAGCGATATAACTCAACCCAACCTAAGTAGTAAGAAATATGTTGAACGTAAGTTAAGAAGTTTTTAACAGAATATATGCTTAAGATCTAATAAGTGTTCATCTTTATTATGTGTTAGTGATGTATGCTTGTTCTATAAGAGCTTTCAATCTAGACCCCGAGTTTCTAGAAGACTACTATGATCTTAAGCAAGATGCATAGGTGAGTGACTTCAATTTTATCACAATGTTGTGCTTGTAATGTCGCTACACCTATCTCTGTATGAGCATAACTGATTGTATATAAGGATGGGGATAATATATTTTATATGTGCTTAGATGTGTGACAGGCTTTAATATCAAAATTGATAACAAACTTTTTGTTGCTGATGTGTATAAGTCTTGATAATTGTTGAACATTTCTTGGCTATCAATAATATGACTAAGTCTTATCGACCCTTAATTGAAAATAGACATGCATTGCACGACAGCACGCACATTCATTGTAACTATGTCACATGTTGGTATTTATTTTGCAGTGATGCGTTATTATTCTAAGAGAGTCCGGGTGGATCATCGTAGGGTTATCGGTCCTATAGGAACTATGTAGCATCGAAAGGCATCCGGGTTAGAATCGACTCTTAGGGTGTTATCATTTAGGGAGATTCTGTGGTACTAAGGAAGTCGAGAATTATGTTGAATATGTATATAAGTATATATATATATATATATATACATATAGTAAGTTTTGGAAAAGCTTCTCCTCTCTTAGTTTCAATCTCTCCTAGGCATGGGTAAGGAGGTAAATCCCCATTGTTTGGATTCCTATCATCCAAACTATGCATTCCATATGGTTGAGTGTGTCATAGCTATGATTGTAATAAACTTGTTTGGCATCTGTTTGAAGTGTGGAATGATTCGGTTATCTCACTGAGCTATGGTGTGCTCACACTCCTACTGACTTTATATGCTTTCAAGATCTCTAGAGTGGATCCAAGCTTGAGGTGAGTGGATATAATAGATCTTAAGGAAAAAATCCAGGGCTTGAGTTAAAGTAAGATAGTTTCTTTGGATGGATACCTTATGTTTGCTTCTTTTAAGTTGTAAGTTTGTTAAGGTGAACCTAAGCTGTTGTAAGGAATTTTTGTTGTAAAGATCTTATATATATCCAAAATTTCTTATCTTGACAACCTCATAATTTTGTTTTAAATGTCCATCTACAGTGTCCTAATAGTATGATGCCTAAGTTTTATTAAATAACTTTGGTTGGCTTATTTTTATTCCATGATTTTCCAAGTTGTCATAAGGGGCATCAATGCTACTAGATGCCTGTGGGGGTGACACGTTCCGCATAGCTCAAGTTTCACGATGGTCACCGTGATGTATTATTTTCTTAAAGGAATAGCCAATGTGCCATGAAATGATTATAAGTATAGACTTTCATTTTCTGCATAAAATCATTACTTTTCATAATTATAGACCACAATTTTAGGCTTTGAGGGTCAACTTGTGAAATTCCATCTTTTTAAAGAGAAATGGTTGGTGCAGTACCATATAATGATTTTGTAGCATAATTGGTCAATTTAGGTCTTCAAAAATACACATATTTGTTTTTTAAAATACTGGAAAAACCCCTATGTTCCATAGATAATAGATCCAAATTTTGGGTTCTAGGATCACAAATTGAAATTACTATATCATGCAAAAGGAATGGTTAATATTGTGTCATCAGATTTTTTTGTAAAATCATTTATTAGGGACTCAAAAAAGACCTAAGTACGGATTTTCTACATTTTGTTAAAAAGTGCAATTTGGATTTTTTTTTCACCTTATTATATTTCAATTTTTAATGCAAAATGGGTAACTGATGCCATTGAGCCAAATAGGATTTAACCCAATAGGGTTTGAGGTCGAGCTTGGGCATTATTTTAAAACCTATAGGTTTAGGTTGGGTTTTGAGTATATATGACTTGATAGGCAACTCGATAGGTATAATTAAAAAAAATTAAAAATCAGAAGTTTTCATCATGTCAACAAGGACAACATCATCACATGATATAAAGTTAAAAGAATAATTAACTAGAAACCCTAACGGTAACACAACAATACATTATTGCCTTGCCACTCAACTCAAAATCACTCTTCCTCCTCTTTCAAAATCACAAACCTACATCATTCAGTCTCTCTATCTTTTAGTTCATCATGGTTTGTCTCTCAATCTCTACATCTCTCTTATTCTTTAAGATCAGTCGTCTCTTCGCTTTAGCCTCAAGCATCAAATAATCTCTCTCTCTTTCTCTCTCTCAAAAGAATTAAAGTAAAGCCATTCTCAAAAAAATATTTTTTTTCACGAGTTGTTCCTAATTATAGGTTTTATGCTAGTTGTTTAGGTTATGTCATATAATTTAGAACACTTAGTTATTATATACAACTAATGAAGCATGATGCTTTTAGAAAAAGTTTGTAACCATTGGATATAACCAACATGCATTGTTTACGTTAGGATAGAAATTGATAAATAGTCTTAGAAGTTAATTCATCAATACAAAATCCTTCAAACCTAACTTCCCTGCTATTTCAATGGTAATCTTTAAATTCAAAACTTTAATATATGTCTTGTAACATCATGAGACAATTTAGACACCATTAGTGGCTACCTGCAAATAGTGCTTCAACTTTCACTTAAACATAATAATGCTTAAGATGCTTAGTTAGAAATCTACCATCTAAAAATTCTACTAGAAACTAGATCATACCAAAGACTATAAAACTAAAACTCATTTTAGAGCATGTGATGCATACCTACTGAAATGTAAAGAATTATTTCAATAGACATTATCTCCAACAGGTACAATATATATTATCTATTGCTTGTTTATTACAAAAAAAAAAAAAAAAGTGGCTTTTGAGTGAAAATGATAAATAATGTTAACTGACATGACCTAAACAACTATAAGGTTGTAATTGTTAGATCTCATTAAATACAACCATTTATTTAGGATAGTAGCTGGTCTCCTAATTTACGGGTGGAAATGTCATGTTGCTTGCTTGCTTGTATATATTGGTTATAATCACAAAAATTTACCTAATTCTAGTTGTGACATATACAAGCAATGTATTTGTGCTTGCTAGCCAGCAAAATTACTTCCCCATTTTTTATAAAGTGATATGTCTTTTCATGACTTGTTCCTTGTTTTTTATTTTGTTATGATCTATTTATAATTGAATAGAGCTAAAATTGATGTTTATATGTATGTAAGGAATATGGATATAGCTGAAATTTAGATTAACATGGAAAAAAATGGTAATTGTGCTAAGGAAATTCATCTTCAATTGAAACTAAGAAGGAAGGGCATCCAAAAGACCAACAAGCACATTATGTTCTCAAGTAGCAAGTATTGTAGATGAAAATGGTAATCCTAATAAACATAAGTTAACTTTTATTGTGTGGAATGAGATGTTGAAAAAAAAACTATTAATTGGGAAGTTGTTGTTGAGTGTAAACATGTAAAACAATTGAAAGCAAATAGTACGAATGAACCAAACATTTGCAATCATTTAGGGAGGTGGCTATCGAGGAAAAAAAACATAAAGACAAAAAGCAATGTCTTTTATCAATCAAGAGGAAGAATAGTGATAATTGAAATGATTTGATAGTAGGAAACTGGTCATTTAACTAAGAAGCTACTAGAAAAAAACATGCAATGGTAATTATTGCTCATGAATATCTATTTCAATAGTAGAGCATGAGCATTTAGGGAGTCTTAACAACATCCAACCCTTTTTTATCATGTTAACTGCATCACAATGAGGAAAGAGATTACAAGTATCTATAGCACAGAGAAGGATAATTTGAGAGAGGTGTTAATGTTATATAAAAGCAATAGGAGGATCCATAATAGCGACACAATCATGAGTGGAGAAATTTGGAGAGGCATGTAAACTAATAAGTGTGCAATATAATAGAATGCTTTGCTTAGATTGTAAAATACGATGGAACTACCTATGATATGCTAGTTACTACCATTGCATGTAAGAAGTTTTTTATAGAGCCCAACTTATGGATGAAAAATATAAGTGTCTTCCCATGGATGATGATTGGGATTTAACATAAGAAATTTGTAAGAGGTTGAAATTTTTTATGAAGTGACTAATCTATTTTCTAGTTCGCAATATCTAGCTATGAAATATTTCTTTGAAACAGTGTTTGAAAAGGGAAGCCTTAATTGATTGGTAGGGCTCTAATGATTTGACTATAAGCATAATGGCTGATAGGATGTTTGAGAAGTTTGAGAAATATTGAGGTGATGTGCATACTATCATAGCTGTTTGTACTGTTCTAGATCTACACTTTAAGTTGAAAGCTATTAACTTTATATTTTTAACTGTTTATGCTAAGAAGGCATATATGGAGATAGAAAATGTTAGGAACATCTGTTATGAATTAGTTCAGAGTATCAAACAAAGTCTAAGTCTCGCTATAATAAGGGTATGGGTGTTTTTTATAGTGCCTTCAACAAGTGGTGATGGCTAAGTAAAGGTAAACAGAGCTAGTCCACTACTTAGATGAGCCTGTGTTGCCTTGGAGTAATGATTTTGATATCCTTGCATGATGGAAATTGAATGGAATCAAGTACCCCACATTGTAAGCACTAGTTAGGGATATGTTAGTAGTTTTTGTGTCCACAATTGTCTCTAAATTTGCATTTAGTACAAGTAGACGTATAATTAGCTTACATGAATGTCAACTCAATCCAGACACAATAGGGGTATTGATGTGTACAAAAAGTTGGATATCAATAAAAAAGGTAAGAAGTTTCATTACATAATATTTATTCATGAAAAAGGTTTTTATTTCATGTATCTCCTATTATGTTTCATATGATCTTTCTTATATTTTGCAGGTTTCAACATAGCTCATATAAAGCATGAGATGAAAAATATGATAGGTTTTATGAAGTTATTGATTTTTCATTCCTTTTATTACTTGATTACTATGTAACACATTTTTATTTTGGTATTACATCACTAGGTAGCTTCTAGTTTCATGTTGTTGGCTATTTGGTGACATCCTTGAAGACTGAGAAGGATGTTTTAGCTATGAGAAGGAAAACAACAGTGGATGTTTTTGTTTGACTATTTTTATGTGGCGATATTTTGTGATTGCTCAAGATTTTTTTTTTTTTCTTTAGGCCTCTGGAAGCATTATATGTAGGTAATGCCTACTGTGTGCTTTGTTTGTTAGAGAATGGGGACTTAGTGTGCAATACACAAGACTTATAAGCTTGCAAGACTTCTAGTACTTACTTTTAGTGATGCATTTACATATTAAATAACATGTTGAATAAACAGGTTATATAATAGAATGTTATATGGTCCTTGCTAATGGACCATGGCTAACATAATTTTGAAGAATCAAGATGTTAGCAATTTTTTGCTAGCTTGTAGGATGTAGATATAGACTACTTTGAGGAACACATGCAAGTTTAATATATGATTTGTTCTTGTTTAAAATTATGTTAGACACATACTTTTCTATTACATGTATATGTAAGCAAGTGGTTGCATCATCATCTGTACTTCCTTTTATATTTAGGGTAGGTCAGGTTGGAAATTAGGTCCTTAAAACTCTATAAGGACAGTTTTTGGAAATGATGGGAAAAACTCTATAAGGTTTTTCTTGGGTTTTAAACACGTGGTAACACAATTGGTTCGGGTTCTAATTTTAATTGGCCCGTCCCAAACCCACCTTGGTTACATCCATAGTTTTTAAGCCATAGATCATGAATTTTAGGTTACCTTGAGGGTAATGGTGGATGTGAGATTTTAGAGCAAAATTAGTTGAGTCATAGAAAAAAAAAAGACACAAGTATAGAGGTTTTTTTTATCTTAGTTTTTTTGCAAAAATTTGATAGTACTATATGTTATAAATTATGCATATTGTGCTTCCATCACCACCATGTGAAATTCTTTGTTCTTTTTTCATTTAAGGGAAATAACTATTGTGGTGTCATCATATACTTTTAGTGAATAGACACAAGGATGAATTTTCAACTTTCATCAACTAATTTTGGTAAGCTATAGATAAGAACTTTGTAATAGCTAGAGGAAGAGTGCTTAACCTATTAAATTTATACTTTTGAAGGAGTGGCTAGTATGATGTTATTATATGATAATGCACTAAGGCTTATAGACTGAGTTTTCGTAGGTGCATTAGTGTCTTTTCAGTTTTTGACAAATATCACCGGTATTGATAGGCCACAAATCACAGATGTTAGGCCTCAAGGCCACATTTAAAATTTCCTATTTTTTTGCTAGAGAATGGCTAGTAAGGTATCATTAGATGATTTTGGATAAACAAAAATCTCGACCTACATCTCAAAAGATGCACTGGAACTAAATTTTGATCATAGATCATCTTTTTTAAATAGATCACAAATTTTGGGTTGCCAATGTCACCTAGTGATATTCTTAATTTTTGAAGGAAAAGAGCGAGCATGATGTCATGAGATTATTGTGGAAGAAAAACTGTGGTATTTGAGTCTAAAAAATGCATCAATATGGATCTTTTAGTTTTTTGCAAAAAAAATATATATATATATATATTTTTTGATGGTTTATATGCAACGTTAATCTATTGTTTCATGAATCGCTCAATCGATCTAAGTCTTGAAAAATACATGAGCTTTGATCTTTTAATTTTTGCCTAAAATTGGTTGTTTTTCCAAATTATAAATTATGAATTTTGGATTACTAACACCACATTATGGCATTCCTATGTTTTTTGAAGGGTCATGGCTAATGTTGTGCCATTAGATAGATATAAGGCATAATCATTCTATCAGAGCCCTTAAGAATTACATGAGTTTAAATCTTTCTACTTTTATTTTAAAAATTGGCAGTTTTGATACGTTCTATAAGTTCTAGGTCACTTTATTATGTTCTGTTTTTCAAATGGGAATGACCAGTATGGTGCTATTAAATAATTGTGCAGCAAAACTAGTTTATTTACACATAAAGAAAGTTGATACGAGTATAGATTTATTTACACATAAATAATTGTGCTATTAAATAACATATGAGTGATAGATTTTTTAACTTCTGTAGACACCAACTCTTTTTTTTTCAAGGGGATTTTCTTAAAAAAAAAAATTCTTCATCTCAAAGGATGCTTTTAGTACTTGCTAAAAACAACTAGTTTTGATATTTTATAGATCATGGATTCCAATATAAGATGCCTCTGGAATTCCTATTTTTCAAATAGATGTTGCTCCTATTTGAGTAATGAAAAATAGGTGAAATTTCTATTTATTAATTCTTCCCCATAAGTCAGTATTTTCCTTTAACACGTACCAAAGGAAGTCTTCCACATTGACACATTACATTATTTGGAAAAAAAAAAAAAAAATGAAATGTGGTTACAAACTTCTTTCTATTAGGCATTATTCTATCTTGTCTCACACTCTACCAAAGAATCAAATGCAACAATTTTCTAGAACAATTTTGACTCATGTACAAATGTGATGCCCTCTAAAATTTCTTTAACATTAATTTTAGACTTTGGGACTTACAAATTAAAGTGGTATCTTATGATTTTTTGGATACTTTATGAAATGGAAGTACTTAGAGATTGATGATATCAATTTTTTGATGTGACTCATGATAAGGAAATCAAACAAGTTTATGTTAGAATCAAAACACAATTTGAAAAATTCTTGTAGGTTGTTAAAAGAACAAAAAGATTCATGTAGCAATGTCAATTGTCATGGTCATCAAGCAATTGGTTAATTTTAATTGTGAAAAAGAAAAAGGATATTCAAGTAACCATTTCCATCATGGTCATCAAGATTGTGAGAAAAAGAAGCACTCAATATTCAATAATAGTCACAACAATATGTTCATTGAAACTTAATATGTGACACGGAAGGCAGATTGACTAATAACATAATGGTGGTCTATTATTTATAGCCTTCACGTTAAATTAGCCTAAGAGTCACCAATTTCAAAAGAAAATCAATTGTAAATGAACATTAGAATGTTTCTCGCATAAAATATATTAAGTTTAAAATTAAACCATAAAACTAATTGATATAGAACAAGAAGTTAAAAATATCTAAATGCATGCAAAGCTTCTCGAAACTAAACTAGAGCTGGTTTTATAAATTACAAGTTATATATCTTGGGTTAGCCTCCAGGCTAGTGCAACTTTGCTCTACTTGATTTGATCGTCCTTTTAGGGTTTCCACTTAATCGTTTATTACATAAAGAACATAGGTAGGTTCCCTTTCTGATGAAGTGGAATCAGTAAAAGAAGTAACAAACAGGTATCCAAAAAAGTGGGGGTAAAGACTGGCCAATGGCAATCCTATAATTGCAAGTTCTTATCTTAAAGGAAACGAACCAACTTGAAGAAATTGTCATCTTTAGGGGTAAGTTAGGCCAGTTTTTGGCCAAATTCCTTTGTTTAGGGCCTCAAATTACCATTTTTAATATTTTTGGCAGGTTTTATTTTTCTTATAACTTTTTATAGGAGTGTCAGTTTTGTACGCCATCTATGGCATTTTATTTGTCTTTATATTTACTCGCTTAAGACCCTTTTAATTTTTGGCAGTTTCTATTCTATTTTTGGCAGCTTGTAAGATCATTTAGTTATTATCAAAAATACAATATTTGAGCCATCTTTAGTCTCTTTCTCCTCAAATTCTCGAATTCGTATATGTCTTTGAATTTGGAGAATCAATTGGTATTTGAGGATCACACTCCAGGTATTCACATATAAGCAACATATAATATTGATGATGTACTTAAACAATCATTTGTTGGTTTCGATATGCTTAGCATCATTTGTCATACATTTATAAAAGCATATACATATAAACCCATAACCCCATTCATATTCATTTTATCTTTTACTTATAAATCTAGTGCAACTATTTACAAGCACAAGTAAGATAATAAATCACAGGGAAAACTCACTCGTCATAACGCATCTGCTTGTCGTAATAATCCTTAAGAAGGGAGGTATTCCTCATTACCTAGACAAATAAATACTCAAATGAATATTTCAAAGAAGTTCTACTTAAACTTTTTAATTTTATCTTGTTATTTTCGTCAAATTTCGGATGAAGGGAAATTCCAATTTAAAATGACCATAATTACTCATTTTAACTTGGAATTTCGTGTATTAGTAGTTGTTTTCTACCTACTCAAAAAGATCTATCTATTTCTAGGTTATTTTGATCATTTAAAGTCGTTTAGGGTTTCAAAATGGCTCGGTACAGATCTGACTCAAAATTTCCAGCCCTTAAATTGCAATTTTTCCCAAGTTTTGCTTCACTTAGATAATTTATAGCAAACATATAAATATTTATACTTTTGAAAATCATTTAATAATAACTCATATTATATGCATAACCCTAGTGATGTTGTTCCAAAATAAAACTTTGTAAAATAATCTTTTGTAGGAAGTATTAATGTTCGAGTTTTATGAAAAATCATGTTCTTGACTTGTGGTAAATTTGCTATTTGTAACATGTGACTAACAATAAAAAAATCATAGTTCAATATATTTTAAAATCTCAAGGGTCTTATATTTGAAAAGAGTTTTTTAGTAATTTATTTTACAAAACTGGTTTTACTTATTGGTGATATAAAACTAAGTGTATTTCCTTTTAAAAATTTTCCTAAGTTTGATTCTTAAACAAAAATTTTATTTTAGATATTGTAAATATAATGCTTAATTAAAGAAAATCATAATTTTATATTTATTTTGAGTTCATGAATATTTCATTTTCATATTAGACTTCTTATAACTAATTATTTGCCATCGCATGAATCTATGTGATTACAAAGAAAAATCATTTAAGTCTTATTATCTCTAAAATGTTTTAAGTTTTTAGTATAAAAAAAAAATTAAGTGGATGACTTTTCTAAATTTTCATTCTCATAATAACTCTTTCTTAATTCATAATTTTTCAACACATAGAAAACTAGAATTTTTAGTTCGCAAGTGTGTGTCTAATTATTTAACTATTATTTATATTTCCTTAACTTCATAAAAAGAAAATGAATTTACTTCTTAAAACTTAGTTCTTAAGTTGTATATCGATTTATTACTAAGTGGATTTTAATAGTGAGTTGATTTTTAAATTTGTTTTAGGAAAATTGTTTTATACAAAGTATTTATCAAAATATTGTCATATGCCTTATAAATGAGTTTTTAAGAAAAACTTGCATAACAAATTATCAACATTAGAAATTTATGATAAATTTATTTCAAAATTTTAGAAAGAGTATGGCTTGAACAATTATCCTATATCTTAGTAAAAATCCTTTTTAAGTGTTGAAAATCATTGCCTTTGATGATTTAAATCCATTGTCATGAAAAATGAGATATCTTATGATTCTTGTTTTGAAAACTTTACTAAGACAACAACATCACTTTATGTTCATGCATGAATATGAACTTAATAATCATGTCATGGGAATATTATAACACATGTAGAAAATAAAGGAATAGAAAATCAAATGGGTAAATATAAGAACAAAAATATGAAAGTCTTAGCTAATTATCAAGACTTCTCGGAACTTAGAAATGGACAAATTCCATAAAGAAATAAGAAAAGTATAAAGAAGCTTAAAGAAAGGAAAAGAAGAAAATTGTGAAAGTTTTATTTTTATTCAAGTCTTCCCGAGACTTAAAAATGGACAAGTCCCATAAAAAAAGTAATAAAATAACAAGAAATCATGGGAGTTTAGATTCATGTCAACGCCTGGACTTAGATTATGGACAAGTTCCAAAAACGTTTTGACTTAATAAGGATAAGTCTAAGACTAGAAGTTGAGTAGTCTTGTTTATTTACATGAAATAATAAATAAGCAAGGAAATAAAAGCATAAATAAAATGTTAGATTAGTGAGCATAGGCTCTAAAATATATATACATATACTTAGTAACATATATAAAATTAAGGTTAGAAACAATACTATAACATAATATAAATGACATTGTAGAGTTAAACAAGACATGAACAACATGTTGTTTCTACATTTCCATTCCCTAACATGTGCTCATGGGGAACCTGAAACCAAGCACACATATTTTTCACGTTATATTAACATAAACTTTGAAGGGTTTAGAGTTTTACCTAAAGTAAAAGATGGACAAAAGAGAAGTTTGAGAAGACAAATGTGGGTATGATGTTGTGTATGTGTGGTGTGTACTATAAAGAGGAGAGGGAGAGTGTTTGAGTTTTGATTTTGCAAGAGTTTTGTTATGTTTAGGAGGTGTGCTTAGTAGTTTATCTAAAGATAAAGATTGTGTATGAGTGATGAAAGAATGACAGTTGGAAGAGAAATTTAGAGAGGAAAATTTAGAGAAAGAAGTCAAGAGAAGATTTTGATAGAGTTTTGTTATGGTAGAAGAAAAGTGTATGAGAAGTGAAGAGGGAAAGGGTATTTATAGAGAAGTGTGGAGAGAAATTAAATGTAATAAAATAAACTAAAAAATAAAATAAAATTGAGGGAGACAGAGAGAGAAATTGCACCGACTATGTGAGGAGAAAGGGGGAGAGAGATTAAAAATTGATTTTTTGTAAAGAAAAGTAAGTAAAGTGTAAGCGAAAATTTAGTAAAAAGTAGTATTGTAATGTAAATGTAAGAAATAGATGTGTAGGCTATAAGATAGATTGTAAGGAAAATTAGAGATAGATAGATAGATAGTAGAAATAGTAAATTGAATAATAAACTAGATAGATAAAATATCGAGTAGTAATAAAAATACGCGTAAACGAGCTAGATCTAATATTTTTTAGAAGTCGAAAAATTATATAACTGATATTTTGATTCCTCATGTAATTATGAGTCTAGATATATTATTGAAATACATTTATCATTTTGCATGTCGAAACCCCAATTTTGAAAACTTATCCTGTTTAGGTCCAAAACGAGTGAATTTTTTACAAATCTGATCTTTTTAGGTTTTATCTCATTATTTCAATCTATAATCCAGTGTTATCTTATTCTTATTGTTTTAGGGTTTCATGCACGGGATTGCTGAATTTAGTCTTACTAAGGCTTGTTATGACCTAATTGATTTTTATGATTCATTTCGATTCGATTTTAAGATTTACTCGTAAGATTATAAAATCTAAGGTTATGTTATACTTATATTTTCAGTTCATAATTTTAAGTTTATTTATTTATGGATTATTTAATTTTTTGTAGTTCTCGAAATTTTTAATTGTCTAGGGTTAATGTGTTGACTTGAGTTGACTTTTGGTATTTAATTAAAATTTTTATTCTAAAATTCCCCAAAGGGTCTAGGGTTTTATAATTTTGTCATCGAACATTTTTGGGATATACCATCTCTATTTACGTTTAAGGATCATATAGATGAATTGTTTAGCGTACAAATTTTGAATCAACGATTATTGAATTTTTCATTTGTTTTTGAAGGTTCTCTTTTTCTTAAGATTATGAAATTCATATTTGATCTTCGTTAGAGTTTCTAGAATTCGATTTTAACTTGGGTCAGTTTTTGGTTTTTTATTTCTGTTTTTAGCTTTAGAATTATTTTCTAAGATTTATGAAAAATTCAGGGATTTACAAAAACATAAAATGGAACTGATAAAGTATCGAATTTTCCATACTGCCATGAGATGGTAAAACTAAATTTTGAACTACAATCCCTCATACTTTGTTGGGATTGTGAAAAAAGAAATCAGTATAAGGTGTTAATTTTAGCATTTGTTGTGTTCTTTCTAAATTACAAGGGTTTCTTTTAAAGTGTATTACATTTTTAAAATAAGGTGTTAATTTTAGTCTATGTTTTGTTTCTTTCTAAATTGTAGAGGATATTTAAAGTTTATTAGCTAGAATGTTCTTAAAAAAATACTTGAGAAAAAAATTAGCTTATACGGACTTCCTAATGTATTTTCAATTTTCATACTAATATGATTCGGCCTTCGAAAATTTATTTTCAAAATATTTGGTATATGATTTTTTAATTGATTAAGTTTTTTGGCTCTAGTCTAGGTAAAATTTTCGTAGTTTTTTCTTGCGAAATTTATTTATATTTAATCTAATCTACTTTGCACTTTGTCTTTGAATGCTTGTTGTAGCTTCTATTGACTATAAACTCCTTGTCTTGCAATCCGAATTTGGAAAGTTTTTTATAAGATCTTGACATTCTTGGATGATAATCTATTTAACCAGAGTCTCAATTTAATTGACCCCACTTGGTACACAATGTGATTGAAAGTGCATTTGTGCATAAAATTGTAGGGCATAGGGACTAGCGTCATGGTATAAAGTGAGCAGTAATCCTACAACTTACAAAAATGCAATTCAGAGCTCAAGTTTTCCGTTGATTTCTTATATGCACTACGCCATGTAATATATGTTAACAGATATATATATATATAATATATGTATGTATGTGATATATTTTCGATATAGCTCTGTGCTGTACTTGTTGGAAGAGGTTAATCCCAGGAAGACAAAGAAGACCTAGAATGAAGATGAATTGGAGGCGATGCTTCATTTTGTACTTCCAGCAATTGCATTGCTTCTACTTTTGTTAGATCTAATTAAAACTAGTTGACTGTGTAGACAATGTGAACATAGCTTATAGAACTTTATGAACTCCAAAAGCTCTTTTATTCCCCTGATTGTAATTTTCCCTTACTGTTATAAAAGTTTCCCCTAGTAGATAATCTTTCCTTAGCGTTATTAGAGACATTAATGCTTTCTTGCTTTAAAGTCTAAATTTTTTTTGTGACAGCGGGAAAGATAAACGGTTCAAATTGTGTATCAAACCTGACCGAATTTTTTTTTTTTTTTTTTGAATTCAAAAAAATAGCAAACCGAACCATATGATTAAGTTTGATTTTATAAAAAAAAAAGAGAACAAACTATAATTTTTTGGTTTGGTTCGGATGGTGAATAAGACCAAACCTTATTGTGCTTACTCCTGCAATGTTGCTCCTGCAACGATTTAATCACCAGTAAAAGATTCTTTGTTTAGGATAATCCGGGATTAAAAGCGAACCAGTGAAAGAAGTTAATTTCCAATCGAACATTACAGTCTTAAAAATCACTGGCTAAGAACCTACGAAGCTAGCGGGAAATAAGTCCTTGAGAACCACTAAAGTTACAAATTAAAAAGAACTCTTCAAAATCATTCAGCTGAACATGTTCAAAAGTGTGATTGCTATCCTTGTTAGTGGGAACTGTTTAGGTTATTAAAGATCCAACAAACCTGTACGAAGACCATTATATGTTACTTGATTATTAACTCTTTAACTGCATGCACATTTATAAACGTAATTGTTAACTATATTTTAGACAACATCGTTTATTAAGAAGCCAAATGAAAAGAAAATTCACTTTTTATCTATTTATTTAGTATAAAATGTATTATCAATATTAAAAAATGTAAAAAAATTACCTACTTTATAGTATTTCATCGTATCAATTAATGGGAAAAAATGTCATATGATTACTAAAGCGGTGAAAAGTTAATATACTTTTTCTTTCTCCTTATTTTGATCATAACTTTTAGGAATATCATTTCCACCACCCCCCCCCCCCCCCCCCCACCCCCCCCCCCCCCCCCCAAATTCTGTATCCACTAATGTTATATATAGTCATGAATGAGCGATTACTTTCATTTGTAACACTTACTTGATTCACTTCGTTATAATTGTCATTCTATTACAACTTCATTCTTTAAATAGTCATTACTGTATTTAGTTGACGTAATAGCGATTTCATAAGAAATCCCTATATAAAAATTACTAAATAGTCATTCTTCTCAAATTTAGGATGGCAATTCAATATTGGAGTTGTCTTTTTCTAAAATACCTAATTTAAATAAAAATTAAGGGAAACTCCTACTACAGCTCTATTCTATTCCTAGTAATAGGAATTCTCACAATCTTATTTATTCAGTGAATGAATGAGCCATTATATTGAAAAATATCAACAGCTATTGTCATATTGACGGTGGAGGTTTTTTAAAGTTAAAAAAATAATAAATAAATTTATGTATTCCTCATTTTGACAAAAAAAAAATCTTAATAATGTAATTCTATCTTGATTGTTGTTTTTTATTGTTTGCCCCACACTAAATACTACTATAGCACAACACTTTTTGTTGATGCGGCATATATGACCATTGTAATACTAAATCAACAAACATGAGATAGTTTCAAAAAATGAATTCTGTAAAACGCTCTACTCTTCATGATATTTTTCATAATTTGTATGTTTATGCCCTTGAGACAGTGGCTACATTACCTATTGTGTCTCATTTACATGTATTCTCTTATCAAAAGCATAAAATTTTTTAAATTGATAAGCAAATTTTTTATCAGCACTTTCTCCTCCCCCTCCCCTTTCTCTTTCTCTCTCTCTCTCTCTCTCTCTCTCTCTCTTTGTCTAGTGATATTTTATTTAATAACCAATGTTGTCAAATTCAGATCGAGGATTGACTCAGACAATACTAGGGATCAGGGGTCAAAGGATCGAACCAGGATCACTAAAAAATGAAATTTAAGTTATATCCTAAATAAATTAATTTCATCAGTGTATTTATAAAATTGAAATCACGCAGTACATGTGAAAGATGAACCGTTAATAATTTAGAATAATTTTTCTATAATAAATATTTTTTCATGACACAAACAAACACATATAAGATATATTAACGAAAAAAACAAAAAGAAAATATTTAAACTTTCGTTTAAGCATTTTTATCCTTGGTACAGGATCATATCTGAACCCTCAATTTACGTCTATTTAATTTTTGGTAATTGTTAATAGATAGTAATGTCTGGTAGAAATTTTAGAAATGTTCGAAAAACCATCCGCTTTTCGTGAATTTAAATTTTGGTAATACCAATATGGACAAGACTTAATTAATAAAAAATATAAGTATAAATTATACCTATATCAAAGAAAAATCTTCGTAGACATAACAATAATAATGGTTAATATAAACTAAAACTAATAAAGATAAGTAAAATAATAAATTAGATCCAAAAATAATTCAAAGATACAAATAAAGATAAATATATAAATTTATAATAGTAGAATATAAATAAAGTCAAATTAAAAAAAATTTAATTATTAACAAGTCTTAACATACAAAACACTAATAATTTTAAATCTTTAAAGGATAAATTATAATTTACGATAATATTATTAAAGTTGAAAAATAAAAGTCTAAATTAAAAATTTTAAGTATACCATAATGTTCAGAATATTTAATATAGTAGGTACGTAAATTTTTATCTAAAATATATCGAATGAATATTTATTATACATATTAATTAGACCCGAAAAATTAAAATCTCCCAAATTTTCAGCTTGCTCTGCACGCAATTTTTCCCCTATAAATTCTCTAAATCTCTCTTCCTCTCATTCCTTTATCTCTCTCTCTCTCATATTCTCTCTCTCTTTCCGTTTTCTCTCTCTCATATTTTCTCTCTCCGGCAAAAGTCTTCTAAGAAGATTTGAAAAAAAAAAAATCAAGTTCTCCGAAACGGAGAAGAGAAAAGAAAAAAAAAAAACAAAAACAAATCAAATCCTTCGCCAGGAGAGGAAAAGAAAAAAAAAAGAGAAAAAAGAAAAAGAAAAAGAAAAAGAAAAAGAATAAAATAATAAAAAAGAAATCTAGAAGCTCCTCCGATCTTCAAAAGCTCATATCTTTCACATACGACAACCGATTCTAATTCCGGAAGTGGCGTTGTGATCGTGGCGATACGCTCTTCAATTAAGAACAAAGGTTAGGTTTCGATCATTCTAAAATTTTACTATTATGATCGGTACGTAGAAGTTTTCATAATATTAAGAGTTTTAATATTAGGTTTTATTTATAAATATACATATTTACATGAATAAAGATAATATATAAATTTATGTCATGCTAGTATGTGTATTTAGACTAGTTGATATTACATTTCGTTTATCAAATAGATAATAAATTGATAAAAAAAAAATGCTAAATGATAGAAAATTGATTATAATTTTAGATAATTAATATTTAGAGTCTATTTGTTAGTAAATAGAAATTTAGAGGTAAATCGCTAGAGTTGAAATATACCCGATATGATCAATAACTGATCAAAATCTTCTAATCTAAAGCCCAAATTAAATTCTGATTTCACAAACATGAAAGTTATAATATTTCAATCCTGTGTAGACTAAAACCCTAGTTTACCTATTAGATCTGGAAATTCTAATCGTGTAGGTGAAAAACCTGAATCCATCCGATTTCGTAGATTTTAGAATTTAGTTTTCAACCTGAAAACAATGTAAGAAAAATATAGAACATTAACCATAGAGATATATGTAGTTAATACTGAAAAATTCTCAAAACACTAAAAGTTAAGCGTGCTCATGACCTAGGATGGGTGACCTCCTGGGAAATGAAAAGTAATTTCCAAAACGAGTAATATTCGATAAATATAATTCAAGACATAACTAGTGGTTTAGAATTGAATTATTAGATCCTTAAAGTATATCAGTTAACAAATGATGATTTAAAAATAAATCGCTAGGATTGATATGTAACCATTAAAACTAGATATTAGGTATAATTTACATAAATAAGATTCAAACTAAGATTTTAATATTGAAGACACTAAAACAAAAATATTCTTAACTTATATAAACACTCGTTATGTTTTATGAAGTAAAACTTGGCTAAAGAAACAATTAGAATTAAGTAAAGTAAACCTATAGCTTAGTTCCAACATTTAAAAGGAATGAAGATGTTTATGACAAGTTTAAATAATTAAAGTACACACAACATAAACTCATGAGTAGAAATGGAATTAAGGAGGAAAATAAAAGCTTAGAAAACCGTTAGAATCCTATTATAAAAGTTTTAGCCCTATAAGTATTATATAGATAAATGATATAATAGATAACTGGATATGATTTAAGTATTATATAGATAAAAAGATATCTAGCTTTAAATCTATTAGATATACTCAATAACAAACTATATAGACACATGAAGATTTCAACACATAAAAGAATAGATTTAGATAAAATTTAAGTAATTCAATTACAAATTAGAAAATCAAGATAATATAAATTGTAATTGAAAGATTAAACCTAACCAAGAATTCCGTAACTCTAAGTATAAAATTCAACACTTGTAAGACTATAAGGATATAAAGTGTAGATTAATGGAAATCATAAATATTAGCTAATATAATCAAATTAACTAAAGCATATACTTGAAATAAGATCAAGATAAGAAAAATGAAAATAAATATAATGTATACGCTTTAACTAAAAAGTAGAGTAATGAACTTAAATTAAGTTTAGTCATTAATACTTGATGAAATAAACATAAAACAAGGAATCGAACTTGAAATAATACTTAAGAATACAAAACAAGAAAGATATACAAATTGTGATATCTTTCAGACCCTTAAGTAACATAAGAAAAATATGCAAAATGATTAGTTTAACCTGATAATTTAAAACTACATTCGATAAGTTTTCCAATGACTACTCATATGCTAAAATCTAAGTTAAAACGAATATAATATGCCCAATTGAGTTTTCGTGATTAAACTCGATATTTGAAAACAACTAAAATACTTTTCTTAAGAAAACTAAGATTATACGAACTTTATAGTTTAACTTATGAAGCGTAGCCTTTGCAAGTTTCAAAATGTCTAATTATGTGTTAAGGTTAGATTAAGAACGTTAAAACCCGAAGTTTAAGACACAAAGACACAATAGGTTTCTTTATATGAATATAGTATAGTATAAGTATCCGTTATCTAAATTCTCAGGGGAGACAGATCCGTCTTCAAGTTTTCTTGTAGACTTCTATGACCATTAAGCAAGGATAAACAGGTGAGTATATTCCGATGACCTTCATATCTGCTTGTGCTTGTAGGTTTAGAGTATGATATTTTATTAATATAAATTAATGATTTAAGTATGGGGTTGGGAAAATTTACACTTGTGGTTGCTCGTGTTTTTACCTGTGTTGAAAATACTATACATTATTCTGAACGTTAAGTATTGAGTGTTGTTTAATCATTTGATCTTTGCGAGTGTTGATAATTGTCTGGTCGCCAAATAAATGGACTTAATGACTTGGCGTGATAATCATAAATTGATCATGCATTTCACGATTGCATGTAGAAGGCCATCACCACTACACTTGACTCGGATGGGCCACACTGTCCGTGAGGACGGTGAACATGGATGACCGAAGTGGTATGTACCTAGTGTGGACCATGGGCCTTGTTCTAGGGGAATGGGAACTAAGTCGTCCTGGGAGACGGCCCACCTCCTAGGATCGGCGGGTCATTGTTTCGGATTTGTTACTTCAATGGGATGTTGTTATATGTATATTATTTGATATATAAAAAGTTTTCTTGAGAAATTTGATTCCCGAAGTATATTAATCTGGGTGCTGATGAGTGGATGTACCCCAACCCCAGATTCGGAGGGTGCAAATCCGAATATGTATATGGTTACGGTTGGCCATATATATTTGTTCATTTGATTTTGCACATTGCATATGCTTGTTTAATAACTTGTTTGCTTTTGCTTGAACGGTATGGAGCGAGGGTATACTTCACTCAGCTAGTTGTAGCTGACTCCCCAACAGTTTGCTTTTGCAGGTAAGTTGAATACAAGGATGGGATAGGATTGAGTGCAGAGCGTGGCAAAGATCAAGTTGTACGATACTGATAGAAGATTGAGAATTTGATAGGTTAAACCTAGTTGAGAGAATAAACATGAAAATGTAGTCTTGTTCTTAACTTAAACCTAGTTGATTTCGTGTAAACCTAGATTTACCTTATCTTGTCGTTGGTAGGATATCTGATTCTCTGCGGTCTTGTGATCTGTGGAAGTTTCGATATCCAATAATTATTTTCATAATAAACTTATATATGTATAATACAATGAGAGGATAATTAATTAGAGTCTTGTAAACTCTGACTTGTAAGGCGATCCTCATGTTGCGGGTGCACACGTGATATGGCGATTTAGGGCAATCCTACTAGGCCCCATAGGGTCGCGACAATATCACTCATCCTTTCTGTCGAAGAAGTTATGACTTATTACAAATTTGGCAAAAGATGTGGACTCAGACTATGGTTAGAGATGGGCCGAATGAGTTACATTTCTGTTTATCATGGGCCTTGTTTCCACCACAATTCAACTTAAACCCAGTCTACCGTCAGACATTGACAATGACTCTTCTTTGCATCGACAAATGGGGCAATACAGACATTTCGTATTGTGATTTTTTTTTTTTTGGGTCGTTCACACTGGAACCATTTGACAACAAGTTTAGATGCACGTGATTTGTAAGTTTCACATGCACTTATTAGAATAAGGTGACATAGTCGATTATCAAAGCCTTTGGATTTGAGTTGTTACAACTTACATGATATACACTGGAACTTTTGCATATTCATGAATTGAGAATGGTCTAATTGATTAGATAATTGATATATGTCACAAGTCTGACAATAGCTATAATAAGTTAATTCGTGTATACTCAGATTCCAACAAAGATTTGAATTAGAAGTGCATGCATGTGAAATTTTTTTTTTTAATTAGTAATTTCATTATCTATTGCTAGATTTTGATGATTCTCAAACCTATGAGGGTAAACATGTTTATGATCCAAAATACATGTTATTATATTGAAGTCAACTTTAAGTACATGGTTGCTGTGGAATAACATTGATGTTGTTTTTTGTGTAGATTGTTAAGGCATATATTCCTTTTCCTTTTTTTTTTTTGTTTATTTATTTGATGTGATGATTATATTAAAATTAGTAGTTTTTTTTTTATAAAATAGTGTAGAAACATAATTAGGAGGGCAAGCACTATAAAATGCTGCATTTTGATTTATTTTGGTGTTGATGGATGCATATGGTCACCATAGCATGTGCTTGATTTAAAGTTTTCCACCATCACCAAATTTTTATGTAAACAGATTATGGAAAGAGCTTGATAGACACTTATTCATAATTTTTAACTATGCTTATAGCTTGAGAATATATATTTTTTATTTCTTTTCCTTTTCCAAAATGCATTGTTTTGATAAGTCAATATAGAACAATCCTTTAAATGTTGTTATTTGTCTATTCGTTTCCTTATTTAGCCTATTTTTCTCAACTCTCTTTTTTTCCCCCAGTTATCCACGCAATTTACAAAGTTCATAGCATATATGTATATTTTATGGATATTTATGTTGATTCACTTGCTATGCAGATTTTTGGCTTGATGAAGGGTCATATAGTTAGTAATCTGACCATTAAAATAAATAAATAGTAAGTGATATAACAAGTATTAAAATAAATATAATAAGAGATATATTAAGTATTTTAATAGTGTTTTGACCCATTCAATAATTGAGGACATTGATCCCATTAAAAGTATGACTGCATTATAGAATTTTCCTTTCCGATATTTCTTCATATATGGTTATTCCTCATATCTCTTATATTTATGTGTACATGCTTATCCTTCCAATCTTTGCAACTCAACCCTTGGATCTTGAAAAATATGTTTCCAGATTGATAAAAATTTAAAATATGTTCAACAAAATATTAAAAATGTAAACTGCTCTTGTACGTATTATATATGTATATATATAACGTAATATTTTCAATTTTAGTTGTTTATTGCTAATGTTCAAATGGTTAATAGAAGTTTGGAAGCATATACATAAAAATTTAGTGCAAAAATGCTCAATTTTTAAAAAGAAAAAAGATGAATTTAAGTGCATGTATTTGCAATGCATTGAATTGATCATATCATATTGGAAAAAAAAATTAGTATGATTTTAAATTGTAAAATTTATTTGATCAAGGATAAACTGATTAAAAACCATTCTTTAATTTTTTTACCTTTCTATATTCGTTAGATATCATGGATAATTTATCTACTATTGCAGGTATTAAAATATTCATTAGAAGGTACTATTGCTTAAAAGAAGAACTTCTTTCCCTTTAATGTTTAAAACAATATATATATATATATACATACACATTGATAGATACTTTATAACTATTCACAAAGCAATTTTGGGATGCTAAATATTCCTATACAATAGACAACATAATAAGACAACAAGGATAAAGCATCTGTTTAGCTAGCTTTTTCCAGTAGATGCAAATACTTTTTTCAAACTTTGTTCTAACAAATTATTTATCAATAAATAAATATAGATAAAAAAGCTAGTAATTTTCATTAAAAGATCAAATAGATTAAATATATATAAAATATAGATACAAATCAGACATATTATATATATATATAGTTTCTCAACTTTTGTAGCACTCTTTATGTCCATCAGTCCAGGCAAGTGTTGGTTGCACGTTCTTATTTCACTTTTGCTTGACATCTAAACCTTTCCCTTTTTCAAATGCACAAAAACATGGTAAAAAAGGAGCATTCGAATAAAATTATCAACTTCGGCAAAAAGCATTAAATGCTTATGTTGCAAAGACCAGAAGGTTTCACATTTATTTTTGTATTGTTATTTAGCCAATTTAGTTTATTTTTCGTGTTATGTTAAGGTTTATTATTGCATAACTTAGATGCAGTTGTGAGCATTTACTTATCTAAATCGATTAAGGATAATGTTATGGATAACTGAATAAACCTTTCCTAGTAATTTTTTGAGGCTAAGAATACTTTATTAGGGGTGTGAAAAAAAAAAACTAATGAAATTGAAAAATCAAACCAAACTGGAACACTAATTTGGAACATATGGTTAACCAATTGGTTGGTCTCAGTTTAGGATTAAGGTTTTTATTGATTTTGGTTTTTGGTTTCGATTTGTAACCACCAAAACCAAGATTGCAAGTTTGATATTTATAAATATATTACATATATAATATACATATACATATAATTAATTTAAATATATATTATACAAAGATAAAAACCTTAAAACTTATTGTAATTTGGGACGTGTTGTAATTGAAACTTTTATGTTTTAATTATTATGTTGTGTTGCAATTTAGATTAAGGAGAAAACATCAAGCTTTAATTTGTGTAATTTTTGTATTGGGCTTATATTCTTGATTTATTGGCCTTGTAATCATTGGATTTATTTATTTACAATTCTTAAATGTAATTATGAAACAAAATGGTTTAACTTTTCATATGTATAACTAAAAATATAGTTAACCACATCGTTTAATTATATATTATGTTTAATGGCTAAAAATTGAAAACTAAAAATATTAATAAAAAATGGTTAATCATTAATGTAGTTAACCATTAACAATGGACCGGTTTAAGTTTACAATATTAAAAAAACCGATCATTTCGATTTGGTTCAAAAAATAAGATTATGGATTAGTTATCTAAACTGTGCGTATCCTTATGTGGATAATCAATTAAAGTAAACTTATAACTATCATGGTAAGCTGCCTTTAGGTTCTAAAAGATGTATCATAAAGAATGTTTCTTATAGATTCTATTTATTATCATGATCACACATGAGTATAATAATCCATTTCAAAAACATGCCATTGTATTTATTGGAGGATAATTAAAACCCAAAACATTGTTTTTTAACATGCATAAAAACCAAACTTTTACCTTTTTCACTTCCAATCTATAAGCTCTTTTGCCAAAATATTTCAAGATCTATCTTGGTGGCTTGCCAATGACTAATCCACTTTCGTATCCTATCAACACTACTTTCCAATTAATTTCTATGGATCCTTCTCCTTCACCTTTTGGTTGAGGCAGTAATTGAGGCAATACTTCATCATGTCTGCACTTCTATGACAAGGGTAAGCCACACAATTCTTTATTCCCTAAATATGAATCGTTGTTAAATGTGTTAAATTGTCTTCCTTCAGGGATTTTACCAGATAAATCATTATAAGACACATTAAAAGTCTCAAGGAAAGTGAGCTATATTAACTCCCAAAGGATCTTCCTATTGAGCTTGTTATGGGAAAGGTCTAAAGATTGGAAATTTTTTAAAGGTTTCAAGAATGAGGGGATAGGTCCAATAAGATGGTTGTTTGAAAGATTTAGGTATGACACCTCTGTTAGATCTTCATTGTTCTTGGAATTTTACAACTAAAATTGTTATTTGAGAGATCAATCAAAGTGAGATAGCTTTGAATCTTTGGATATGTTTCAAGGCCTTTGACCAAAATTATTATGGTGTAGTCCATTTTCTCGTATGTATTTCTTCAGAAAATATAGATTCCCATGTAGTTCTCTTGATTTGAACTTGGAACCTACATCGCTTGCCAATGTTTGAAATATTCTGCTGGCAAGAAATTCATGAAATTACTGGAAGAGAGATCAACTATCTGCAAAGAAGGGAACTCATGATAAGTCTCAGAATCTCCAATTTCTTCATGGAATTCATTAAAATGTAAGCCAAGGACCTTTAAGTGGCGAAGTGAACCTAACCATGAAGGGAAAACATCCTTAATTCGGTTGTTTCCTAAATTAAGAAACTCGAGATCATAACACTTAGTAAGAGATCTTGGTGAGTGTCCATAGAACTTATTACTCTTAAATAAACCATCTTAAATTACGATCCCCATCATAAAAAATTGGATAAATTTCTCTAGAAAATTGTTGTTGTTCAAGCTAAAAAATGAAAGAATACCTCTCAAATTTTTCAAGCATCATGGAAGCTCACCCATCAAACTGTTATTGGATAAATCTAGGGCTTCAATTGTTTCTACTTTACATATCTGTGATGGTAATTTCCTACAAAATTTGTTGTATGTAACAAGATAGACTTGAATATATTTAGCTGGAATAGGAAGTGGTCCTTTGAATTTATTATTTCTCAAGTCCAATATTAAAAGATATTTCCATCTAAAATGAAGTGACTTATGCGAGGAGCTAGTCAATAGGTTGCTTGAAAGATTCAACATCGTCAAACTATCTCTACTCATATTCAGGAACCATGTCGGCAATTCGCCACTAATGTTGTTAAAGGAGAGGTCTAACCATTCCAGTCCTTCTTGACTTTGTAAGAATGTTGGTAATGAGCTCAAGTTGCATGAAGCCAATTCCAAGTACTAAAGGTTGGTAAGATTTGCATTTGTGAAATTGAGGTCATCAACTAATGACAATTTGTTGAATGATAGGTCGAGCAGAATAAGATTCTTCAACTTTAAAAACAAGCTGATTCGCACAATACCATTGAATTTATTTCCACGAAGATCAAGATACTAAACATCCTTGAGTACAACAATTGAACTTAGAAGAGAACCACTAAAGTTGTTGAAAGAAAGGCTTATAATGGATAAATAGGTGAGTTTGGTGAGTTGAGGTAGAATTTGACCACTAAATTGATTTGAGGTGAGATGTATTTCAGTAAATCGAGTGAGATTTGTAAGAGAAGATGGAATGTTGCTTGCAAGCTTATTTGAGGATAAATCTAGATACTTAAGGCTGGATAGTTGTCCTATATTGGATGGGATTGCACCTATTAGTTGATTAAAAGATAGGACAAGCTATGTAAGTTGCGTTAAATTTCCAATTGAAGATGGAATTAGGCCGGTAAAATCGCTACTGCTAAGATACAATTCGTTTAATGAAGAAAGGTTTGCTAAGGAAGATAGCAGCAGTAAGGACCTGGTCCACTTAACCCATAGATTAAGCATGCCAAATCCCTCGACTACACATAATACTTAAGTATTAAGAAATACACAAGTATTATACGTAAGGTCGTCCAAAAAGAAGTGTTTGTAATGATTATTTGCTTAAAATAGATATAACATTCATATGATTTGAATTAAGAAATACTACCACTACATAAGTAGTGGGTCATCACACATATACAAAATATACATCACATACATTAATTGGAGGTCTCCAAGGATCACACAAAATATATAAAACTTACATACAAGCAAGCTATATTACGTATACCACTTAAAATAAAATTACATTTCGAGGCTTAACAAATAAGCCTAAACATTTCACAAAAATACATCAAAAGTCCTAAACAACTACTACTAGGTCACACTCTTAATCATCTATAGAAGTCTGTCAGTCCCATAGCCCATATCGTCGTAGAGCTCATCATCATAATCCTGCAAGATAGCAGCATGAGCCAAAAGCCCAGTACACAATAGTGCAACCAAATACATATGCCAAGCACACTTAACTAAATGCAATGCAACAATTCACGATAACTTATTTATCTTTAGTTAAGTGAGTAAAACAACACTAGAATATTCAAACTCCGATTCAAGCTTGGGAATTCTGGGGATCCTGAGTAACAGCAACTACTCAGGGGTTGATATAAGATAGATCGGATATCTATATCTCCTATATCTAGCCGATAAAGATTATTAATAGCTTCATCTAAGGTTCACACTCCTTTATACACTCCACGTATCCTAGTCTATAACATCAATTAGTTTGACGGTTCCATACCTTTGAACCAAAACATATTATTTCCTCTCGAGCTTAAGAAGAGAATATACCGATACAGTTAACCCCATTAGCTATCCACTTAGCCATTAAGATAAAATACCGTTGCATCATGGTGAACAATTGCATCATGGTGAGCAATTGCATCATGACAAAGATTTGGACTAAGTGCCTAAACTACCGTGTCATTGCATCATGATAAGGTTGTCGTTCCCCTGACTAGACACGACTCAACCACAAATTATCTCAATAAATTTTTCATTAGTCTTTAATTAAAGTCAAACTTGAATATGCCTATCCTAAGCAATCATCAATCAAATTATTATGTACCTGGATCGGATTGAGAATCAAAGGGAATCTCCAACTGAGTATCTATCTTTGTTCCACACAAATCAACTATATCAACATAACTATCCTAAGTCAAGCTTATACCCACTAGTTTAAAAACTTAGGAAGTTATTGAATCTCATTTAAAAACAATCCAAAGCTATCACATGACATATATATATATATATATATATATCATATAACATCGTATAAGGCAAATCCTTGATCAAAAAGTCATATATCATGTATTGGAAGATGTTGGAAGAAAGTTAGAAAAATTAAAATTTGCAGGGCCACGTTAGCTATATACACCGGCAGTTTAAGACTCAACGCAGGTGATGTAGGGATTCTATGCAGGCGGCATTGGAGCCGTCGTTAAAAAAATACATTCTGTACAAAATTTTGGATCCTTACGCCGATAGAGCATCGGCTGTGTAGACCTCAACGCCGGCGGTGTTGGGGTCTAAGTTGGTAGCATTCAGGCTACCTTTGGGATGATCAGTAGCCAAATTTTTTAAGCCGTCAAGTACGCTGGCGGCATTCAAGGCGGCGTACACTGCAATTTAGGTTGTAGAATTCCTCTATTTTTCAAACATGAATTTTTTTTACATTTAACTCTTCCAACTCCTTCCAAACCATAATATAACCTTCCTAATACATGATATAAGAACCCTATATCATGAAACATACACAAACTCCTCTCTAATATCATTAAAACATAATATTTCTCTTTAACCATTAAAACACACTTAACACTATGATTTCATTCTCTTTACATTCATTACTTCAACATGAATTCATTCTACAATACAACTCAACAATACTAACTTCTCATCACACTACACTTAACACCATCATTGCACTTCCATAAACAAGTCCTAAGCTATCTTAACATCGCAATATAACGATACACATATATTCAACATGCATTATATTTGACAGAAAATTCATGGATTATAAGAGAAATAAAGCACCTTGAACATCATATAAACTTATCTTAATGTATATATGATGGTTGGGAATAGATTCTTGGTGTGTTGGGTGCAAGAATACTTGGTTTGGAGGTTAGAAAATGTTACCTTTCTAGAGTTACGAATTTTCTTCTCTTGGTTCTGTTTTGGATGTCCAAAATGTAAGAAATAAGGCCTGATATTTATCCAAATTCATTGAATTTTGAGGCAAATTTTCTAAGGGGCCTTGGGCTTTAATTAGGCTTTGATTTTGGGCTTAATTTGGGTTTAATGAAGCCAAAAATCTACTAGGTTTATGGACTTAAGTTTTGGTTTAAAACAAGCTTAATTCATCAAATATTAATCACTACAATAACAATTAACATTAACATAATAATTGATAACATGAATAAACTATTAACCTAAATATATTTACTATAGATTATTATCTAGTTATTACTTCCTAACACATGCAATTATTTCAAACACCACAATTCACATTAACACATACACACATATAACAATCAAATTTAGCATGCATTAAGTATGAATTTAAACTTTGGTCATTTCAGCAACTGACTTGAAAAATTAGTTCTCGTAAGCTATAGTGATCTAAGGGAACTTCTCCATTGAAACTCTGGCAAATGAACTGAAAGATGTGGATTCTCTTACGTGAAGATGCTCTAGCTTGGGCATTGTGAAAATATGGTTGATGGAAATTCATCACGTTAGTCATAGTCATTTACACTAAGTGACCACAATGATAATAAGTTTGAAATAATATTTGGAATTGGTGCTGATATGTTGACACAATTGCCAAATTTTTGCATAAAAGGATTATGGAAAGAGCTTGATAAACACTCATTCATAGTATGCATATAGCTTAAGAATAATTTTTTTCCCTTTTCCTTTTCTGAAATGCATGGTTTTGGTAAGTCAGTATACAACAATCCCTTAAATGTTGTTATTTGTCTATTAGTTTCCTTATTTAGCCTCTTTTTCTAATCCCTCTTTTTTTCCCCTCAATTATCCACACAATTTACAAATTTCATAGCATATATGTATATTTTATGGATAATCACGTTGATCCACTTTCTATATAGATTTCTAGAGCATATTACATGTATGATATACTTTCAAAAAAATATCCACAAAATCCAATAGTGAAAAAAAGTACATGAATAGTATTGTTGTATCACACCTTGGATGTGTGATACTTTTTTATTAAATTGTGTGTCGGACTTCTATCGCACCTCCAACAAGAGATCCATCTATAATTATATGTATATCACTTATTGGACATGCAATACAGCCCAAAACATGCACTGCACAACCAACATGTGATATAGAGGCTTCTAAAGTTTTTTATGTCTAGGTCAATATATATCCATTTGAAGATGTGACACTCCAAGATGGTAGATTGCAACACTAATTTGGTTTTTTTTTTTTTTTTGAAAAATTGTATTTGTGTAATCTTTTTAAACAACATTAAACATGTGTTCCACCCTAGATTTTCGGCTTGTTGAAGGATTAGCTACTCAGTCATTTGACCATTAAAATAAATAAGGTTAATGAAGCATTTGGTACTTGAAGTTTCATCAAATGTGCAATTAACTATCTATATTTTAAAATAGTCAATTTGCTGCCTAATTAAATTTTGTGTCTTCATTAATAATACTCCTTATAACACCACTAACACCGTCATCCCTTGAGTAAATAAATTCACTACACGTGTCCATTTAACTTTTAAATTTCTCGATTTTTTAGTGATTATTGTACGGATTTTGAAAAAAAACCTAGAAAAAGGTCAACGCCAAAACATATTACAAAAACAGGCTACCAAAGGTGCTATTTGTAAGAGCACCTTTGAATTTGTACTGAAAGTACTATTACAAATAGCACCTTCTTTAGCAAAACTATTTCCCTTGAAGGTGCTGTTATGGTAATAACTTAAAAAAATTATCGATGAGGGTAATGCGATCCAATATATCAAAACAAGTAGTAAATCTATATTCAATTTCAAATTCCTAAAGTGAATGCAAGTTCAACTAATCTTTTTGACGTTACAATATCAAGCAAATAAAGTAAGATCAAGCATGGTATTTAAAAACTTAAAAAGCTTCAGTTTAAAATTGGAAAAAAAATAACTAAACCATTTATATGTAACCATTAAATAAAAAAAATAAATTTTTGATTAAATTTCAAAATTCATAAAGTTGAACACAATTTCAATTTTTAGTATCTTCATTATATAATTTTCCATATGACCATTGTCTTTATTAACCTGGTAATTTCAATTTGAAAATTTTTCATGGGACAAAATTATGTTCAACTTTTGACCCACAAATTCATTTCAGTCTGTAAATAATTTGTGACATGTTTGTCCTTAATTAAATATATATTCAAATATAGTTTATAAATAATTAAATCCAATTTGAGATTGATATATTTTAGTAGATTTTTAAGTTAAATTTGAACTTTGTAATGTTTAACTCGTACAATTTTCAAGCATAATTGAATATGGATATTAATATTATTAACTTATTATAAATAGAATAGAATTTTTTTTTTCAATAAATTGAGTCTAGATGATTTAAAACTCGAGTTTGTATGATAACAGTTTGAACTGATTGCATACCTAGAAATCTATTATTAACATTATACTGTTTTAACTCAACTCTTTTGCAATTCCAAGTGTATTTATCAAGATATCAAATAAAAATAAATGATTATAATACTTAAATATAATTAGGTGATATACATTTATGCATTTGAAATATAATTATATGCTTTTACTCTTGTAATTTGGGAAAAGGAAATAAATAATGATATTTAAAAAAATTATAAAAATACCATTAGGACAAAAATAATGTCACATCCCAATAGTTTAACCAAGACAGTCCCGCCGTACATTCTAAATGAAAATGATAGTTGGTGGCCTTAACCATCATTAGCAAGTAGAATATACAAGGCTTATCTCATTAAACCAATGTATTGACAACTCTCAAGTGATGGCCAACACACAGAAATAAGAAATACCCTTTATACATACCTTTACCGTAATATAATCTCAACTCTCCTTACATAATCCATAATATTCTCATCTTCCATTCTACTGAAACCAGTTCTGATATTCCTTAGAGAATCTTGTATCTCTGTAAAAAGATCTATAGGGGTATGAGCATAAAACCATGTGCTCAGTAAGTGGATATAAAAAGGGTAATTATAAACATTATAAGACAAATCACAATCATTGTTATTAGAGTGAATTATGCAGTCAATCGGGATGCCATCCGCGTAATGTTGACCGGTTCATTACGAGATTAGAGAAATTAACCCCACTCTAATCTGGGTTTCGAGGAGTTAACACAAATTCATTTTCCATAAAATCGGGAATGTGCAATGGGTCTCCTATCCTCCCAAAAACCGTTCAGGACTATCCCTCGGATAGCTTGTAACCTTTACTGCGACCTCCTCTCTTGTCACTTAGTTCAATAAAGGTTAAAAGAAGAAATCCATTCTCACCTGGATGGTCGGTTTTGTGGATGCAAGGATGCAAAATGCGTTATGCTATGCATGTTCGGTTATTATTTTCACTATATTCTTAATAATACATTCTTGGGTGATCAAACAAGTATCTCACACCAAAACAATAGGATAAGTAAACATCCAATATCAAACAAAATCAATCAACCACACACGTTTTATAACTAAGTTACAAGCACAGACAATTATAATGTAAATAATATCCCTTTTTACAATTACCATATAAATGAACCACTTACAGAAATTGCGATTTATCAGCGTTCCCCTCGAACACCTAATATCCAACAAGGAATAGTTATGAGTATCTACAGTTTCACATAGAGGTTGGCTGGTCATTTAATCATTGTCCTTCTTTTTCTTGATGTAATTTGCAGGGGTAATAATTTCTAATTTAGCTAATTGGGAATGGATTACAATTATTAAAGATATTATGATGTATTTTAATAGGGTTTAAATAAAGTATAGTTTTACATTGGCTTTTATTGGATAAGTAACTTATAATTGAGGTTTATTATAGTAAGATAAGTAGGGTTAACATCTAAACTTAGAAATTTTAAAAGTTTAAATTGAGCTAAAAGATTTTAGATATTTTATACTAATTTAACTTTATGATGATTAATTTTCTTAACTTTAGAATATTAGAAAATTTATTAAGCGATCATGTGATGATAATTCTAGGAAATTATGAAATATTGATAAAATTATCTAGATTTTACCTTTCCTCACAATACCCCTATTAATAATTAGAATTTGAGGATAAGTAGATATTTATTAACTGAGTTGAAGTATATTAAATGTTAATTTCTTTTAGGCTAATGTAGGGTCTAATTATTTAGTATAATTATTCCTATATAATATGTACTATAGAAGCAATAGTTAAAAGATTAAGTATAGTTAAATATAAGCTTTATAAATATTTGATATTGACAATATAATTAATTTTGTCATTTTCTTGATACTAAGCCTAACTAGATTAATAAATCTTAAATGAGATAATTAGTTTAAGCAAATCTAAGGGTTATTATTTCTTAAGTATTTGTTATAAGTTCTTTGATAATATATTTAAAAGTAGTAAATAACTTAGGGTAGTTTAGTTATAGATTTGAGTTATACATAGCCATTTATAAGGTAATTAGTTTATAATAAATCGTGTAATTATAGAAAAATAGTAGTATATGCTATAACTTCATAAAGTTAACATCTAAGTTTTATAATGAGCATTTAGAAAGTGGTTAAAAAGTTTTATGTATAATAGAATCATTTTACTATATTTCAACATATAAAATATGCACTAATTAATATTATTTATACTGGCAGAATCTTAGATTAATTATTAAAAATAGTAAATGACCAAGAAAAATTACGAACTTTTTATGAGAGATACCTAATATTATGATGAGTTTACCTGTAAAATATCTTTACGAAAGGAGCAGGAATGACTTCATGAAAATTTCCGCAATTTCCGCCAAACCACGGCCAAAAAAACCATCTCCGGCCACCTTCCACCACCATAAAGTTGTCGGCAGTATAGGCCATTATTTTTCGTAATAAACTGAAAAATTTGGTGATTTTAGGGTGCTCGAAACGAGCTGTGTGAATTTTTCTATGTTGGAACACGGTATTATAGCGGTTTTTCACGTATTAAAAATGCCAAATGTCATTATTCTTGCATGAAACTTTTTAGCTGGTCACATGTAATTAAGACACGTGTCTGGTGAGGTGTCAAAATTTTTGGACAGCTGGCGAATTTTTGGTGAATTTTACATGCATTTTGACACAATTTTGAGGATATTTTCTGAGATTATTTACATGTTTCGAATTTTCCTAATTTTTTCCAAATTATTCCTGATTTTTCTAGAGTATTTAAGGATTTTTTTTCCATTTAAATTATTTTTTTTGTGTTAGTTTTGCATTTTTGTGAATTTAAATGGGCATTTTAGTAATTTCATAAGTTAAAGTATCCTTATTCGAAAAATCTACATTAATTATTGTATTATATGCTGATTCTATATTTTATATTTACTTTTTATATTTACTAGTTACTTTTCATACCTTCTTAACCATTTACTACTTACTTTACTATTTACCTTTTATTATTACTATTATTTTTTTTATCAAATTGAATTTCATGAGTTTAAATTCTAGAGTAGTTTTTATATTATTCCTTGTTTTGGCTTAATTAGGTCATCTGTTTAAATGATTTCCTTTTATTCTTAGGGTTATTATAGTTTTGATACTTTCTTTTCTTATTGATTATTCCATACGACTCTAATTATTTCCTTAATTTAGTTTATAGTTGTCAAATTATATGCCTTAATATCAATTTACTAATAATTTTGCATCCAATGAAAATCAAGGTGTTACAAATAATATCAAATTTAGGCAAGTTAAACTTGTTTTTTAAAAATACTACGTCGACAAAGACAATAACTATTTGAAAAATTATATAATGGAGCACCGAAAATATTTTATTTAAAAATTATGGAAATTGATTTGCAAAAGATAATATACCAAATCAACAAAAATCAAAGTAAAAAAATTGCCATTATTCCTATTATATGGCAGTGAAATTTTGAATATAAAATGATGTGAAACTTTGGGCCAAAGCTTTAAATATCAAAATTTAAGAGTATGGTGATTTGCCACGTACAAAAGAATAAGAAGAAATTATGCTTCTTTTGAAATTTTATTTTGAAAATGTGTTTTTTAGTACAATATATTTCATATCATTTTATAAAAATTCTAATTTTTTATTTTATTAAATTTTATTTTTCTTTTACTTGATAAGGTGATGATGAAAAAATTGATTGAACTTGTGTTCTACTTTTCGAATTTTGAAATTAAATGAAAATTTATTATTTGTTTTAATTTTAGTGGGTTATATAAAAATGCTTTACTTTTTTTTTCCAATTTTACAACTGAAGTTTTTTTAAGTTTTTAAATATCATGCTTGCTCTTACTTTTATTTTCTTGATATTATAACATAAAAAAAATTAGTTGAACTTGTGTTCATTTTAGGAATTTTTACATTGAATCTAGGTTTATTATTTATTTTGATTATATTAGGTTGCATTACCCTCATCAACCATTTTTTGAAGTTTGTACTAAAGGCATCATTTTCAAGGGAAATAATTTTTCCAAAGAAGGCGTTGTTTGTAACAGTTCCTTCAGTAGAAACCTATTTTTGTAATATGTTTTCACATTAACCTTTTTTTCTGGATTTTTTTTCATAATCCATTCCAGAATCACTCAAAAACTAAAATTCTAATTATGGATTTTATCCATTGAAGAATAATGCCGTCTTCTCCTTCATCTTCTTTTAACCAAACATGGCGTTCTAATTCCTAAAATTTCTCACCCAACAACAGCAAGAAGATGCTCTGCTACTAACTATACCTCCTCAAACCAATAACGATGCCCAAAAGCTTCATAGTCAAATCCTATGAATATTGTTCATTCTAACAACTCTGGATTTACATCACTAAACAACCCAATGCAGCATCATGAACGAGAACCTGCTTCTGATGAGTTTCTTTCATTGGTTAGGGCTTGCCCATACAAGTACCCTAGTAATATCACCATAATTTCATTGACTTTCTCTTCATCTTTTGTAATTTTCTACGAATTTACACCGTTTGCTTGCTTAGTCATATTTAACTACTAATATTAGGATTTAGGTTTTGACTTAATTGCTTTACCTTTAGTTAATTTAACTTGATTTATGTATTAATTGTCAGTGAATGTTGTATTTATTTGTGAAAAAAGTTAGATTTTTTTATAGTGACAGACAAATTTTTAAATTGCTTTGCTCAAGAGGTGAGGATCGTAGATTTAAAAGTTTTGTTTTGATGATTTTTCTTTTGCTCAACTATTTTGATGAGTTTTAATTGCAAAACTTCTATCTTGATGGGTTTTAATTGCAGGTTTGATACGAAATATATTCATAAATCATCATGAGAAATTTAAAAGTTAAATAGTCGTATGGTGAATTTATTTGTTCAAAAGGTAGGTAAGGTGTTACAAGGGGTATTATTAAGAACTCACAAATTGTAGTTAGGTAGTAAATGGAATATTTTGAAATATAGGTAATTAATTGCACATTAGATGAAACTTCACGTACCAAATGCGATATTAACCCAAATAATTATAACAAGTATTAAAATAAATATAATAAGAGATATATCAAATATTTCAATGGTGCAGTAATAAGTAGATATAAATTTGAGCCATTCAATAATTGATGAAATCGATCCGATTAAAAATCATGGTTGTACTATATAATTTTCCTTTCCTATATTTCTTCATATATGGCTATTCCTCTTATCTCTTATAATTATTCATACATGCTTATCCTTCTAATCTTTGCAACTCGACCCTTGCATCTCGAAAAATATGTTTTCAGGCCTTTATTTGATCATACCGCTATTGATAAAACTAAAAGAATAAGAAAATAAAAATTTAAATTATGTTTAACTAAATATCAAAAACTAAAAGTATTAAAATGTAAACTTCTCATATATATATATATATATATAACATAATATTTTCAATTGTAGTTGTTTATTGATAACATTGAAAGCATATACTTAAAATTTGGTGCAAAAAAAATGCTCAAAAAAGATTCTAAGTGCATTTGTATTTGCAATGCATTGAATTAATGAGATTTTATAAGGAAAGAAAAAAGCTTTAATATGGTTTTAGATTATAAATTTATTTGGATAAGGAATTGTAAAAGATTCTTCTCATATGATAAAATGGTTAAAAACCATTCTACAATTTTTACCTTTTATATTCCGTTAGATGTCATTGATAATTTATCTACTATTGCTATATTAAAATATTCATTAGAGCATGCTGTTGCTTAAAAGCAAACTTTTTCCCTTTAATATTTAAAACAATATATATATACACACATACTTTACAACTATTCACAAGACATTTATAGGTTGTTAAGTTTCCTCTACAATAGATAACCCAATAAGTCAGTAAGGAAAAAGCACAATTATTAAATGATGATCATGCATTTCTCAACCTTTGGTTGGTCATGGTTGTTTCGATTTTGCTCGATGCCCAAACCTTTTCCCTTTTCAAATGCACAGAAACATGATAAAAAAGGAGCATTAGATCTAGAAATACCGACTTTAGAAAATAATATTAAATTCTTATGTTGCAAACACCAAGAAAACTTAAGATTTATATTAGTATTATCTTGATAGCCAAGTTTGATTTATCTTTCATGTCATGTTAAGGTCTATTATCGCACAACTTAAGATGCAATCGTGAGCATATGTTTGTCCAAACCGACCAAGAATAGTGTTATGTATGACCGAAATCAAAACACAAAACCAAAAGCATTGTTCTTTTAACATGTAGATAGAACCAAACTATTACCTTTTTCATTTCTACCTTATTTAATCTTTTCTACCAAAACATTTCAAGATCTATCTTAGTGGTTTCAATGGAAATTTTTGTCCAATGACAACACCAATGACTAATCCGCTTCCATATCCTATCAATACTACTTTTCAATCAATTTCTATGGATCATTCTCCTTCACCTTTTTGTTGAGACAACACTTCATTAATGCACTTCTTTGACAAGGATAAGCCACACAATTTAGGATTCCCCAAATATGAATTGTTCCTAAATGTGTCAAAATGTCTTCCTTCAGGGATTTTACCAAATAAATTATTATAAGACACATCAAAATAAGGAAATCAAGCTATATTAACTCTTGAGGATCTTCCCATTGAACTTGTTTTGGGAAAGGTCTAATGATTCTAGATTTTTCAAAGCTTTTGGGAATGGGGGAATAGATCCAGTAAGTTGATTCTTTGAAACATTTAAGTACAGCACCTCTATTAGACCTTCAATAGTCCTTGGAATCTAACTAAAATTGTTATTTGAGAGATCAACCAAAGTGAGATAGTTATTGATCTTTGGATATGACACTTCAAGTCTATTGACCAAAACAATTATGGTGTAATCAAATGTCTCACTTCTAAAATTTGACGAAATACATTCCATGTAGTTCTCTTTATTTAAACTTCGAATCTTCATTGCTTGCAAACATTTGAAATATTTTGATGGCAAGCAATTCATGAAATTATTTGAAGAGAGATCAACTATCTACAAAGAAGGGAACTCATAATAAGTCTCAGGATCTCCAATTTCTCCATGGAATTCATTATAATGTAAGCTAAGGACCTTAAGTGGCGAAGTGAACCTAACCATGAAAGGAAAACACACTTAATTTGGTTGTTTTCTAAATTGAGAAACTCGAGATCATAACACTTAGTAAGAGATCTTGGTAAGTGTCCATAGAACTTATTACTACTTAAATCAACCATACTTAAGTTACAATCTTCATCATCAAAAATTGGACAAATTTCTCCAATAAAATTGTTGTTGTTTAAGCTAAAAAATGAAAGAGTACCTCTCAAATTTTTCAAGCATCGTGGAAGCTCACCATCAAACTATTATTGGACAAATGTAGGGCTTCAATTGTTTCTACTTTACATATTCGTGATGGCAATTTTCCAAAAAAAATTTTGTGTGCAACAAGATAGAGTTGAATATATTTAGATGAAATAGGAAGTGATACTTTGAATTTATTATTTCTCAAGTCCAATACATAAAGATATTTCCATCTAAATGAAGTGGCTTATGCAAGGAGCTAGTCAATAGGTTGCTTGAAAGATTCAACATCATCAAATGATCTTGCTCATGTTCAAGAACCATGTCGGCAATTCACCACTAATGTTGTTGAAGGAGAGGTTTAACAATTCCTATCCTTCTTGACATTGTAAGAATGTTGGTAATGAGCTCAAGTTACATGAAGCCAATTCCAAGTACCGAAGGTTGGTAAGATTTGCATTTATGGAATTTAGGTCATTGACTAATGACAATTTGTTGAATGATAGTGTTGGTTGCTCGTTCTTATTTTGCTTCTGCTTGACTCCCAAACCTGCATAGAAAAATGACAAAAAAAAGGAGCCTTAGAACTAAAAATAACGACTTTGGCAAAGAGCATTAAATGCTTATGTTGAAAGACCAAGAAGGTTTCATATTTATTTTTGTATTATTATTTAGTCAAGTTTATTTTATATTTCGTGTCATGTTAAGGTCTATTATTGTATAACTTGAGATGTAATCGTGAGCATAGTGCTATGAATGACTGAGCAACCCTTTCGTAGTGGGGTTAACAATTGAGAATGCTTTATTAGATGTCTGAAAAAAAAACGATGAAACCAAAATATTCGAGCTAAAATTGAAAAATCAATCCAAAAAAATAGTTAACTAATCCTTTGATTTCTATTCAGGATTATGGTTTTTATTTATTTCAATTTTCAATTTTTGTTTTAGTTTGAACCATAAAAAATCAATGATTAACTAGTTTGATATTTAATTATATATTATATAATATACATATAATTAATTTTGGAAAAAATATACATAGTCAAAGATAAAACCTTATAACTTATTGTGATTTGAGACATGTTGTAATTGAAACTTTTATATTTTAATTATTATATTGTTGTTGTGTTGTAATATAGATTAAGGGGAAGATATAAAAATTTAATTTGTGTAATTGATGTATTGGACTTATAATTTTTATTTATTAGTTTTGGAATCATTTGATTTATTTATTTACAATTATTAAATGTGATTATGAAACAAAAGGATTTAATTGTTCATATTTATAACTAAAAATACAATTAACCACATCTTTTAATTAAATATTATGTTAAATGGTTAAAAACCGAAAACTAAAAATATTAATCGAAAAAATGGTTAACCATTAATAACATACTGGTTTAGATTTACAATATTAAAAAACCGATCATTTTGATTTGATTCAAAAAATGAGGTCATAGACTAGTTAACTGAACCACGCATACCCCTGTGCTTTATAGGAAAAAATTTTCAAATGGATAATCAATTAAACTAAACTTATGTCTATCATGGTAAGTTGCCTTCCAGTTCTAAAAGCTGTATCATAAAGAAAGGTTTCTCATGGATTCTATTTATTATCATGATCACACATGAGGCTAAATATCCATTTAAAAAACATGCGTCGTATTTACAGGAATCAAAACACAAAATCCAAAACATTGTTTTTTAACATGAATATAAAACCAAACTTTTACCTTTTTCACTTCTGCCTTCTTTGAGCTCTTTTGCAAAATATTTCAGGATCCATCTTGTTGGCTTCAATGTAAATCTTTGTCCAAAAACAACACCAACGACTAACCCGCTTCCATAACCTATCAACACTACTTTCCAGTCAATTTCTATGGGCCCTTCTCCTTCACCTTTTGGTTGATGCAATGGTTGAGGCAATGCTTCATCATCCCTGCACTTCTTTGATAAGGTAAGCCACACAATTCTTTATTCCCTAAATATGAATTGTTGTTGAATGTGTCAAATTATCTATCTTCAGGATTTTACTAGATAAATCATTATAAGACACATTAAAAGTCCCAAAGAAAGTGAGCTGTGTTAACTCCTGATGGATCTCTCCATTTAGCTTGTTTGGGAAAGGTCTAAAATTGGAGGTTTTATAAAGTTTTCACGAATGAGAGGATAGGTCCAATAAGATAGTTGTTTGAAAGATTTAGGTACTGCACCTCTATTAGACCTTCGATTGTCCTTGGAATCTCACAACTAAAATTGTTATTAGAGATTAATCAAAGTGAGATAGTTGTAGATCTTTGGATATGACATTTAAAGCCCGTTAACCAAAATTGTTATGGTGTAGTCAAACTTCTATTTAAATGGTCCGAAATAGATATTCCCATGTAGTTTCTTGATTTGGACTTGGAACCTTCATTGCTTGCCAAAATTTGAAATATTTTGATGGCAAGCAACTCGTGAAATTATTTGAAGAGAGATCAACTATTTACAAAGAACGGAACCCATAACAAGTCTTAGGATCTCCAATTTGTCCATGTAATTCATTGGAATGTAAGCCAAGGACCCTTAAGTGGTGAAGTGAACCTAACCATAAAGGAAACCATCCTTAATTCGGTTATTTCCTAAATTGAGAAACTCGAGATCATGACATTTGGTAAGAGATCCTAGCAAGTGTCCATAGAACTTATTACTACTTAAATAAACCATCCTTAAGTAACAATCCCCATCACCAAAAATTGGATAGAGTTCTTTAGTAAAATTGTTGTTGTTCAAGCTCAAAAATAAAAGAGGACCTCCCACATTTTTCAAGCATCGTGGAAGCTCACCCGTGTAAATTGTTATTGGATTTGGATAAATCTAGGGCTTGAATTGCTTCTACTTGACATAGCTGTGATGGCAATTTTCCAGAAAATTTGTTGTGTGCAATAAGATAGATTTGAATATCTTCAAGTGGAATAGGAAGCGGTCCTTTGAGTTTATTATTTATCATGTCCAATGCAACAAGATGTTTCGATTTGAAAGTAAGTGGCTTATGCGAGAAGCTAGTCAATAGGTTGCTCGAAAGATTCAACATCATCAAACTATCTTTACTCATATTCAGGAACTATGTCGGCACTTCACCACTAATGTTGTTGAAGGAGAGGTTTACCGATTCTAGTCCTTCTTGACGTTGTAGGAATGTTGGTAATGAGCTTAAATTGCATGAAGCCAATTTCAAGTACAGAAGGTTGGTAAGATTTGCATTTGTGGTATTGAGGTCATCGACTAATGACAATTTGTTGAATGATAGGTTAAGCTTAGTAAGATTTTTCAACTTTAAAAACAAGCTGATTTGCACAATACCATTGAATTTATTTCCACCAAGATCAAGATACTCAATCCCTTGAATCTTGAAACATATGTTTCCAGGCCTTTATTTGATCATATTGCTATTGATAAAAATGAAAGAATAAGAAGACAAAAATTTAAATTATGTTTAAACAAATGTCAAAAACTAAAAATATTAAATATGTGAACTTCTCCTATACATATATTTATATATGGAAGATAATATTTTCAATTTTTAGCTATTTATTGCTAACGTTGAAATGGTTAACAGGAGTTTGAAAGCATATACTTAAAAATTTGATGCAAAAAAAGCTCAATTTTAAAAAAGAAAAAAATGGATTTTAAGTGCACATGTATTTGCAAAGCACTGAATTAATAAGATCTAATAGGGGGAAAAAAGAAGCTTTAGTATGATTTTAAAGGGAAATTTTATAGTCCGTCCTTAATTTTGATGGATCGGTCCCGTAGCTAACCAGTAGCTCATATTATACTTAACTGTAATCGAACTGTTAAAATAGTTAATATTATAATTACTAGATTTATTTTAACGTTTAGATAGTTGACTGGATGATCTCATCAACAAAACCATAGAAGCTCCCAATTTTAAATTATTAAATTTATTTGGTTAGGGAAACTGTAAAAGATTCTCCCCTCATAAGATAAATTGGCTAAAAACCTTTCTTTAATTTTAACCTTTCTATATTTCGTTAGATATCGTTGTTAATTTATCTACTATTACAGATATTAAAAGCATTTATTAGAAGGTGCTATTGCTTAAAAAGAAGAACTTCTTTCCCTATAATATTTAAGACAATACATACACACACACATATAACTTGACAGATACTTTATAACTATGTAAAAGACAATTATGGGATGCCAAGTATTCCTATACTATAGACAGCACAATAAGGCAAGAAGGACAAAGCACTATTAAATGACAATCATGCATTTCCCAACTTTTGTAGTACTCTTTATATCCATCAGTCCATGCAAGTGTTGGTTGCTTGTTCTTATTTTGCTTCTGCTTGACCCCCAAACCTGCATAGAAACAAGATAAAAAAAAGGAGCCTTAGAACTAAAAATAACGACTTTAGAAAAGAGCATTAAATGCTTATGTTGAAAGACCAAGAAGGTTTCATATTTATTTTAGTATTATTATTTAGTTAAGTTTACTTTATATTTCATGTCATGTTAAGGTCTATTATTGTATAACTTGAGATGTAGTCGTGAGCATAGTGTTATGAATGACCGAGCAACCCTTTCACAATGGGGTAAACAATTGAGAATGCTTTATTAGATGTCTGAAAAAAAAATGATGAAACCAAAATATCGAGCTAAAATCGAAAAATCAATCCGAAAAATATAATTAACTGCTTCGTTGATTTCTATTAAGGATTATGGTTTTTATTTATTTCAGTTTTCAATTTTGGTTTTAGTTTGTAACCATAAAAAATCAATGATTAACCAATTCGATATTTAATTATATATTATATAATATACATATAATTAATTTTTGAAAAAATATACATAGACAAAGATAAAACATTATAACTTATTGTGATTTGAGACATGTTATAATTCAAACTTTTATATTTTAATTATTATATTATTGTTGTGTTGTAACATAGATTAAGGAGAAGACATCAAGCTTTAATTTGTGTAATTGATGTATTGGACTTATAATTTTTATTTATTGGTTTTGGAATCATTTGATTTATTTATTTACAATTCTTAAATGTAATTATGAAACAAAAGGGTTTAATTTTTCATATTTATAACTAAAAATACAATTAACCACATCTTTTAATTAAATATTATGTTAAATGATTAAAAACCGAAAACTAAAAATATTAATCGAAAAAATGGTTAACCATTAATAACAGACTGGTTTAGATTTATAGTATTGAAAAACCGATCATTTTGATTTGGTTTAAAAAATGAGGTCATAGACTAGTTAACTGAACCATGCATACCCCTATGCTTTATAGGAAAAAATTTTCAAATGTATAATCAATTAAATATTTTACCCTTTTCACTTCTGTCTTCTTTGAGCTCTTTTGTCAAAATATTTCATGATCCATCTTGGTGGCTTCAGTGTAAATCTTTGTCCAAAAACAACACCGACGATTAATCCACTTCCGTATCCTATCAACACTACTTTCCAGTCAATTTCTATAGGCCCTTCTCCTTCACCTTTTGGTTGATGCGGTGGTTGAGGCAACGCTTCATCATCCTCGCACTTCTTTGATAAGGGTAAGCCACACAATTCTTTATTCCCTAAATATGAATTGTTGTCGAATGTGTCAAATTGTCTACCTTCAGGGATTTTACCAGATAAATTATTATAAGACACATTAAAAGTCCCAAGGAAAGTGAGCTCTATTAACTCTTGAGGGATCTTCCCATTGAGCCTGTTATGGGAAAGGTCAAAAGATTGGAGATTTTTCAAGGTTTTCAAGAATGAGGGTATAGGTCCAATAAGATGATTGTTTGAAAGATTTAGGTACTGCACCTCTATTAGACCTTCGATTGTCCTTGGAATCTCACAACTAAAATTGTTATTTGAGAGATCAATCAAATTGAGATAGCTATTGATCTTTGGATATGACATTTCAAGTCCATTGATCAAAACTGTTATTGTGTAGTCATATGTCTCACTTGTAATACTTGCAGATATTCCCATGTATTTTTCTTGATTTGGACTTGGAACCTTCATTGCTTGCCAACATTTGAAACATTTTGATGGTAAGCAACTCGTGAAATTATTTGAAGAGAGATCAACTATTTGCAAAGAACGGAACCCATAACAAGTCTTAGGATCTCCAATTTCTCCATGGAATTCATTAGAATGTAAGCTGAGGACCCTTAAGTGGCGAAGTGAACCTAACCATGAAGGGAAAACATCCTTAATTCGATTGTTTCCTAAATTGAGAAACTCAAGGCTTTAACACTTGGTAAGAGATGTTGGTAAGTGTCCATAGAACTTATTACTACTTAAATCAACCATTCTTAAGTTACAATCCCCATCATAAAAAATTGGATAGATTTCTCCAGTAAAATTGTTGTTGCTCAAGCTAAAAAATGAAAGAGTGCTGCTCAAATTTTTCAAGCATTGTGGAAGCTCACCCATCAAATTGTTATTGGATAAATCTAGGACTTGAATTGCTTCTACTTGACATATCTGTGATGGCAATTTTCCAAAAAAATTGTTGTGTGTGACAAGATAGACTTGAATATCTTCAGGTGGAATAGGAAGTGGTCCTTTGAATTTATTATTTCTCAAATCCAATACAACAAGATATTTCCATCTAAAATGAAGTGGCTTATGCGAGAAGCTAGTCAATAGGTTGCTTGAAAGATTCAACACCTCCAAACTATCTCTACTCATATTCAAGAACCATGTCGGCAATTCATCACTAATGTTGTTAAAGGAGAGGTCTAACCATTCCAGTCCTTCTTGATGTTGTAAAAATGTTGGTAATGAGCTCAAGTTGCATGAAGCCAATACCAAGTACAAGAGGTTGGTAAGATTTGCATTTGTGGAATTGAGGTCATCGACTAATGACAATTTGTTGAATGATAGGTCAAGCTTAGTAAGATTCTTTAACTTTGAAAACAAGCTGATTGGCATAATACCATTGAAGTTATTTCCATTAAGGTAAAGACCCTCAACATCCTTGAGTTCAGCAATTGAACTTGGAAGAGAACCACTAAAGTTGTTGAAAGAAAGGCTTATAATGGACAAATGGGTGAGTTTGGTGAGTTGAGGTAGAATTTGACCACTAAATTGATTTGAGCCGAGATATATGTGAGTAAGTCGAGTGAGATTTGTAAGAGAAGATGGAATGTCGCCTGCAAGCTTATTTGAGGATAAATCTAGATACTTAAGGTTGGATAATTGTCCTATACTAGATGGGATTTCACCTGTTAGTTGATTATAAGACAGGTGAAGCTCTGTAAGTTGAGTTAGATTTCCAATTGAAGATGGAATTGGGCCGGTAAAATTGCTACCGGTAAGATCCAATTCATTTAATGAAGAAAGGTTTCCTAAGGAAGATGGCAGCAGACCTGAAACATTAGTATTCGAAACCCATAGTGATCTAAGTGAACTTCTCCATTGAAACTCTGGTAAATGACCAGAAAGCTGCAGATTACCGCTTACATCAAGATGCTCTAGCTTGGGCATTGTGAAAATGGTTGATGGAAGTTCATCACGCAAGTCACAATAGTGTAGACTAAGTGAGCTCAATGATGATAAGTTTGAAATGATATTTGGAATTGGTGCTAATATATTGACATAATCGAGATGCAGGTTCTCAAGTTTTGTCAAGTTTTGCACCAAATCCAATAAATTTGGCTTTTTGAGTTCCAATTCAGTCCCGGACAGATCAAGGGACAACATATTAGTGAGTTTTAAAACTTGTGGAGGGATTTGGCCATCCAAATTAAAGTTATAAGAAAGGTTTAGCTTTTGTAAATGGACAAGATGGAAGAGGGTGGTGTTAGAATTGAGAGTACCAGAGAGACAGCTACCACTGAGATCAACTGCTATCACGTGACCATTGTTCCAGTCACACTGAATCCCATCCCAAGCACAACAGTTTCCAAACTTCATTTCTAGTTTCCATGATACTAGTTTCTGGTATCCATAATCATAATAACATGAATAGGTTTTGTTGACATAGCTTTTTTTGAATTCTAGCAAGGCAGATCTCTCGCTGTGATGGCAAAATATTTGAGATGAAGAAGCAAAGTTAAAATAAAACAAGTAGAATTGAATGGTTACGAAGAAGAAAAGACATCTAGTATCCATCTGATTGGAAAAGAGGGAATTTTTTTTTTTTTTTTGGTTGGGTGTGAATAAAGGAAGTGGTGAAGAAGACGCAATTTTATAGAGATGAGAGGTGTTGGTGTTGGAATGGAGGCAAAGCCAGAAAGAGAGAGTGGGAGTGTGATTGAGACTTGAGAGGATTGACAATGAATGGATAGAGAGTGTTGTGAGTGAGGATTGGGGCCCATTGCAGTTGCCGGATTTGAATCGGTGGAACTTATTAGAAGGCAGAGGAGGATATTACGATTTACGAAACTTATTAATTGGTTAGGTACATCGATCTTCACGTGCACATCTCATCAAATTATTAATGCTTCTTTCGCCCTTTCCCTCCTCCTCTAGTCCTCTTTTCGTATTTTGGTTAAAGGTGGAACAATTTAAAAGGGAACAATTGGAAAATGGAAAATGTGTGAGACTAGCTCCGACACTTTTTGCTTTCTTACCAACGGTAACATTCCCACATATTGTGTTTCTAAGTAACAGAAAATGGAAAGAAAAATTTAAAAAACAAAGTAAAATAATGTACTATTTTTTATTTAATGTCAAATCTGCCCTTATTAAATGTAGAATAAGAGGGGGAAAAGAAGACGAATTGCCTTGATTTCGTCTAGCAAAAAATATAAAACCACAAAAATACCTTAAAATATAATAGAGGTACCAATAACGTATTGCTTCTATATCTATATAATCTGAGCATAAAGATTGGCTCCCATAGATTTTGGACTCAATGATTTTTTTCTATTTATGTTGTTTATAGATTTCTAATAATAAAAAATAAAAGTTTTAGATGTTTAAATATTAGTCTCTAAAACAGAATGGATCATGTTTGATTTTTATATATAATAATATGTATTAATAAAGAATTAAAAAGAAAAAGAGTTATCAATTTGAGTCTTTAACATAATATGTAAAAGCTTATTAGGCTTTTCCATATCCACAGTGCACTGTGAAGAACAATATGGCATTTATTATTTCAGTTTTAGACGATTTTAGTAGTTAAAATCTCAACTTTTCATCACTAACGTTTACATCTAGTTGAATTTTTTTTTCTTACCTAAATTTAATTCTCTCTTTTGGCCCAAAACAAAAAAAAAAAAACCTCTCTCTATATGTTGATGAGTCAAGCTAATATTTTAAATCGGATATAAAATGATGTATCCTAGATGATTAACTTGATGGTAAAAATCTATATAATGATATATATAGATTTTGATTTACGTATATGGAATTAAATAATATAATATATGATTTACAAAAATTGAAATGTTCATGAATTAAATCATATTAAATATTGTAATAGTGTTTCCTTCATACGATCTCATCCTTTTTGACGTGTATGGAAAATCGGAACGAAGTTTTTTATATAGATGCCAGGTCTAGGTCTAGGTCTAGGTCCAGGTCTTGGTCTTGGTCCTGATCTTGGTCTTGGTCTTCTAGTCGCCAAGGAAGGGCAGTCCACGCAAAGCCAGACTGAGACACTGATTGGATAGGTGGAAGCGGAACAGAGAAGGCAGAGGATTTACATATAATTTACTTCAAATAATAGCAATAATACTAACAATAATTTCACAATCAGAAGGAAGAGTTGAATTACGAAAGGATTAAAAAAAAGAAGAAGAAGAAAATACTGTCTCATTATGGTTTAGGTTTAGGTGGACTAGGAAATAGTTTAGTAATATTGCAAATTAGAGCTTTTAATTGAGTTTCCACGATGCTTCTTCAGTTCTTCTTCCTTTCTCCTCATCCCACCATTTTCTATTTTAGTTAAAAATTTGAACAATTTAAGAGGGGAACGGTTGAAAAATGGAAAATGTGTGAGGCTCCCGGACTCTTTGCTTTCTTACCAACTATAACATTCCTAAAGAATGATGTGGGCATAAATGGAGTGAATAAATCTGAAGGAAAGGAGGAAAAAACAATTGAATCTCAAGAAAGGTTTAAAACATAAGATAAACAATGTAGCAATTTTTATCAAATGTCAGATTTGCCTTCATTAAACGAAGAAAAAGAGGAAAAAGGAAAAAAAAATAAATAAAAGAAAAAAATTGCCTCGATTACATTCAGTAAAAGTATAAAAATCACATGATACCTCAAAATATCAGAAAAGTACCAATAGCATATTGCTTCTATAGAATATGAGTACAAAATTGATTTTTTTTTATGTTTTTTTTTTTATAGATTGCTAAATGTTGAAAAATAAAAGTCCCACTAATGGTTTGAGTCTAAAATCTTAATCTCTAAATAGAATGCATGAGATTTGATTGGAATCTTTAACATGATATACAAATGCTTATCCGGGTCTTCTATATTCCCAGTGCATGATGCCACGTAAACTATGAACAACATTTAAATAAATTTTCAGTCTCATCATTTTTCTCATGTTATAACATGAAGAATAATATAGCAAGTAATATTAGAGGTTTAGAAGATTCTAAAGGCAAACATCTCAACTTTTCAATCTCCAATGTTTACATCTACCTGAAATAATTTCTGACCTCAACTTAGTTCTATTTCTAATATTTTAAATTGAACATAAATTGACATGTGTCAAATGATTAATTTGATGGTAAAAGTCGATTTTGTATTACATGTAGATTTCCATTTATATATATGGAATCAAATAATATAATATATTATTTAGAATAATTAGAAATCAACTAAAATGTAAATTTTCAAACAAATTCTAGCGTAGAATAGTTGAAATTTATCTTTTTAAATAGAAGTGTTGTTTATGGCTAAAAAAAGAAAAAAAAAAATAGAAGTGTTGTTTTGTGTTACTCGCTGGTTGTGCTCAATTTAGAAGTTTGTGTGTCATTTGTCTACTATTAGTTATGATGAGCTGTGGGTGATTGTATTAATTACTTAAACCACTGTATTTTTTTTTTTTTTGTAATTTGAAATTTAAGCTTTTATTATATGAGAGGTTTAAATAATATAATTGTAAGTAAAATACCCTAAAATTTTATTTGAGCTAATTAGATATTATTAGACGATTAGTATAAAAATACAAGTGATTTTGAACCTTAACTTAAATTTAGTTTATAAATTGATTTTAAATGATTTAGTTGGTGAAGTTTTGTAAACTGTAGGATATTATTAGATAGTTTAACCTAATTAAATTAGAAAATGAATCTAATTGAAAATAGAGATTTCAATACCTTAAATACTTGACTTAATCCATTAAACTACTTCAATCACCTATTCCAACAAATTCGAACTTATTTGATACCTTCTAATTATTAAATTAAATTCCATTTGTCAAGTCCAATCGCGTAAACCCTAAATCGTCAGTTTAGCTATTTGAGCCAAAAATTCTAACACCATAAATCTTAGAAATTTAAAACTAAATAATTCCTTTTAAATATCAAATTCCTAAAGCCCTAAAATTCTAAATTCAAATATGATATCAATTTTTCTTCCATTAAAATTCCTAAACCTAATTTCTAAATCCAATTAGCTAACTATCTTTCTTCTTTCCTAATTTCCATTCTACATATCTAAAAGCCCATGACCTAAAACCCTAATTCTCATCTAAAACTCTAAACCTATTAGCAACAAAACAAAGTCCATAAGCTTAAGAGTTTAAGTCCATTGAGCCATGAGAACATGAAATTATTATGCACATACACACATCCAATAAAAACCTAATGCCTAGAGAATTCCAACCATGTGAAATGACCAAATTGCCCCTTAAAATATCTACAATGTGAACACAAAAAAAAATATCAAGTGTGAAAAGACCAAATTGACCTTAACCAACGCTAAAAGATTCCCAACCCTAGGAAAAGACTAAAATACCCCTTAAATATCTACACAAGAAAATATCTTCCCATCCTAGAGAATTCTAATGAACATAAAAAGACCAAGATGCCCTCAATTAATCAAGCAAAATGACAAAAAAGAAACCCCTAAACCTAATGGAAATTACATAACATGAATTAATATAAATAAGGTGCTTAGAAAACCCTAATTCCCGACCCATAAGGTAAAGTATTACTCAAGTTTATGCCTCTTAACATCATCTTTTGCTCCATTAATCTAAGCTATATTCCCATCAATTTCTTAGGTGAAATTAGAGACTAGAAACAAGGTTGAATTAGGAAAAATAAGCTTGAAGAAGTTGCATCAATCATTGAGTGATAGAAGTGGTAGTGGAGGCAACTACTTGATTGATTTTCTAATCCAAGTAAGTAATTGTAATTAGTATATTTCATTATGTTGATGACACATATATTCATGTAAATTACTAAATGATAACTTAGATTCAAGTATAGATTACTATATGTATGCTTAAAAACCGAGATGAGCATGTATGGGTTTTTGATATATATTGGAATTGGGTATGTTGTGTTGATTGTGATGATTTGAGATGTGATTTGTAATTTTGATTGTAAAATATAAATATATGTGTGAAATAGATGAAATAACATAGAATAAACATGTTTTAGATGAATTCAGCATGCTTAAAGATTAATTTATATGCATATATATTAAATATGGACAGCTTGGGTTATCAAATTTAAATAAAATACTAAATAAGAATTTATTTTTGAATTAAATTTATAAAAGTGATAGTTTAACATGTCTATATAAAAAATGTAAATTTTTGTGATTTTTGAAATACATTTACTATTTTTAAAAATTAAATTACAAAATAGCAAAACAGGGCAAAACAGTGTTTCGGCCAGTAGTGGTGGCATGAATTCATATGGCCGAACCGGTGACTTTTTCTCCTCCTTTTTCCGTGAAACTACAACGTTTTGAAAGCTTAAGAAGTCTAATTTAATTTGTTGTAAAGAACCGGCTAAGAACCAGTCGGGTTAATGGTCAAATTCGATCGAACCGATCGGTCGTCGTTGCTTATGCCCTGTCCTGGACAGTTTTGAATCAATTGAAATTAAAACCATAATAACTAATTAATTTAGGCCAAATGACCTTATAAACATATAAATATATGTGTTAGGAAGTTTACATAAAAATTTGAGCTTAAGAACCCGTGTTTAAGATAATAAACCGATTTATTAAAGTTAGGGTGCACACTAGTTTTCTATAGGAAATGAAATGAAGGAATTTAAGGTAAATCAATTCTAATCAAATGAATATGAAATAAATGTAAATAATGTGTTTTCATGTTAAATTATGAATTTTAAGATAAATAATTAATTATTTTTATTTTATGAATTTATTTATAAAGTAAGTATAAATATAACATCACAAGATAGTACAAACATAATAGGAAACTAGTTTAGATTCCTTAGTCCATTTAGATGTAAAAATAAATTATAAATGACATAAATAGAATAATTATATTTTAATAAGTTGTTTTACTTAATAAAAGTTTAATAGATTGATTATAGGACATACTATAGAATTTACCATTTAAAATGACCTAATTACCATTTAGTAAACTTGACTAGTTAATTATATTCAACTTGATTAGATAAAATTAATATAGATTTATTAACTAATATTAGCTTAGTAAATTCTTCATAAACCAACAATTTATACTTAGCTATTAGTTGATGAATACCTATATGATCATACTAACTTGAAATTGGCTTCGATTAATATGTTAGGTTAACCTTAAATGATAAGGAGTACGTAATTTCTAAAATATGATAGACCACGAATAATAAGAGGAGTATGTTGTTTCAAATGTAAATTCGCTAGAAAACTAAGTGGTTAATACATGTTTGATATAAGTTGATAATTGAATCAAATGCTTATATGAGTTAATCTTTGAAGCAGAATTTGTTAGGAGTCTGCCTTCTGCTTTATCTTCTTGTCTATCTTCTGATTATTCGGAGCACAGACTTTGTACCAGGTACGCAGTGACTTGTGTGTTGCTGCTAGGGTAGGCATGCTAAATGAACTAATACTTAAAGACGACTTAATAATTGCTTGTTGCTTGTGCGTGGCCGTTTTTGAGACCTGGCCCGAGGGGCGGCAACCTTGCTAGGCGGTGCCAGCACGGTAGTTAGGCGCTTAGGCCACCATGGGCATGGTGGTACGGTGGGTAGCTGATGGGGGAACGGTAGCGGGATAACGTCTACCTGGATCGGAGAGAAGTAATGTAGTGTGGTTCACGTTTATGGGACCGGTTGAGCTACACTATATTATGGACTGTGATGGGTAGAGATGCGTAACGGCTGTGACCCCCAGACGAGGCTATTACTTGTAGAGGTAGGAGATATAGGTATTCGGGCTGCCTATATCAACCCCCTGAGCAGTTGCTGCTACTCAGGATCCCCAGGTTCCCAGCGTGTTGCCGGAGTGTGAGTGCTCCACTTGTTGTTGCACTTTAATTTAAAGATATAAACTATTGATTGTTGCATTGCATTTAGAATAAGCATGTATGCCCATCTCGTGTGTGCTTGTGTTGCTGTTGTACTGGGCTTCGGCTCATTCCTCTCTTTTTCAGGTGCTGATGATTACGATGATGATGATGATACCTATGATTATATGGGGTACGGTACGGATTTCGAGGAGTTTCTCGATGAATTGAGTGATTAGGACCCGCTGGATTATTATCTTATTTCTATTTTATAAATTTCACTATCAAACTTATGTTTTGATGAGGGCCTATCTACGAGCCCATGGTTTGTACTTGAGTTACTTGACACTCTCTATTTGAAATATATGATGATATGGATCTTATGTACACATTGATCTACTCTTTGAAGTAACTTAATCGAAAAGTGTTTTGAAAAATTTATTTTCCGCTGCAAAAATTTTCAATTGTTTTCATAAACTAATTCAATGATTTCAGAATCTAAAATTTGTTTAGCAATGATCACGATAAACTGTAGACTAGGTTAGCCTTAGCGTATAACGCCTAAGCGTTATGCGTGGCGGACTGGACATGCCTTGGATCCATTCAGGGCGTGACAGTAAGGACCCGCTATCACCCTTATAAGTAAAATAGGCGATAACAGTTCCCCAACCATATATAACCGGTAAGATTATACGTAAGGTTGCCTAAAAGAAGTGTTTGATGAATTGTTTGTCTAATTCCACATAGTTAATATAATAGAAACCATAGTTTTTCAAAACTTTTAACACAACACACTATACCATTATCATATTTCCCAAAAGATATAAACTTAAGTCATACATAGCTAAGTACACACACATATATATATATACATATATTACATCCAAAAGCTTCTTACAAGCCTTAACAAAATTACATATAAAATCCAACTAAAACCTTAAATACAACCACAAGACTAACATAACTAGTTTATTACAAAAATTTGGATTCCATCTAGTCTAAGTCATCTCTAGTCCTCCAAATTATCAAGAAAATCCTCGAACTCAATTCCATACCCCATACTCGTGTAAAACTCGTTAGATTCATCATCTGAAATGGTTAAAATATGAGCCAAAGGCCTAGTACGCAAGTAACGAACACAAATGCAAAGTGATTCACACATGCTTAAGTTAAGTACAAAATGCAACAATCAATAATTTATTATTCAATCTTTAGTTAGTCATATATCATGGGAGTATTCAAAATCTGGACAACAAAGATTTAGTATCACATCCGCCTCCCTGAGTGGTCCCTACTGTTCATACAGACTAGGTAGCCCCATCTTTTGGCGTTGCCCGTAATACTAGGGGATCCTGAGTAACGCATCACGATGCTCAGGGGGTTGATATAAGCAGCTTGGATACTTATATCTCCTAAATAAATTTATCAAATAACGAAAAAGTACCATGCCCCCAATCTGAGCAAGGTACCGCTATCCGAACCAAATTCAACGACATAAAAAAAAACAATCAATACTCATCAATTATTAAAATTTTCTTAATTTAAAGTAACTTGAAATAGTGCTTATCTTAACAAAGAAACAAGCAAGTTACTGCGTACCTGAGATAGCTCGGGAACTAATGGGGTTGGCCGAGCGAGGATCTATCTCTGTTTAAGACAATATTGAATTTTCCACTTAGTTTAAGCACTAATTAAATAGTTCCAAATATAATTAATAAAAAAAATTCAAATAAATTATTACAAGATCATAATAGATCATTTAAACATTCTATTACATCATACAATACTTGACAATTATTCAATTGAGCATATATCAAGCTTTGAAAATTTTGAAGAAAGTTTTTGAAAATGAAAACTATAGGGGACATGCTAGCCTTCAACGTCGGCGACGTTGAACCGGTGCACAATGCACTAAAAGTCTAAAACTCAACACTTGCCAACACTAACAGCATTAAAAAGGAACAACTGGAAAATGGAAAATGTGTGAGACTAGCTCCGACACTTCTTGCTTTCTTACCAACTGTAACATTCCCACATATTGTGTTTCTAAGTAACAAAAAATGGAAAGAAAAATTTAAAAACAAAGTAAAATAATGTACTATTTTTTATTAAATGTCAAATATGCCCTTATTAAATGTAGAATAAGGAAAAGAAAAAACCATCATTGTCAATTTTTCTAAGATCATTATTAAATGTCAAATCTAACCAATACATAGTAAGTCATAATTTATGATTTTTAATATAACCAAATTATTGTTAATTATCTACCAATAATTTAGCTAAAATAAAAAATAATCTATCAATAAAATTCATCAATTAATAAAATGACCAGCTGACTAAATAATATTAAACAATTAATACATAATGAAAGTTTATAACTGAATAAATAAATTTCATACTTTACAAAGTTAAAAGCTATTAAAAAAAAAACACAATAGTTCATCATCAACAAAAAATTATATATCATGAGCTTAAAAAAATTTAAAAAAGAGCAAGTTGATTTACTTAATATTCACTAAATAATAAATATCAAATGAAATCATATAAACATATTGTAAAATATTATTATATTTTTCTAAAGCTTTGGTTTAGTTTAGTTTTACGGATTGGTTTGGTTACCTTCCAAACCAAACCATAGATTTATGAATTGGTTCGAATTTAAAAAATTTTAAACCAAATTATGAAAAAAAACCGTATTTTCCGTTACGGATTGGTTTGGTTAAGTCAGTTTTTTTGCTCACCGCTATTATGGGTATCATCCTCATCCAATCTGATACGCGTGAAAGGAAGGGTGTAGACTGTGGAGTGGGGTCCATTGCTGTTGCGGGATTTACGCGATTGGTTCGTTGGCTTCATTTACAAAGTCTAAATAGGGATGTAAACGGGTCGGGTTCGGGTCGGGTCATTCTGTCCCAAACCCGACCCGATTAAAAAACAGGTGTCCCAGAACCCGACCCAACCCGTCTTCTTAGAAACCTGATCCGACCCGAACCCGACCCGTTTAATCTATTACATAATTAAATGCATCATTTTATTATTTGATTAAATTATTATCGTAGTGAGGCATGTTTAGGAGGGCAAAAATTTCAATGGAGTTGATAAAGATCCTAATTTTTATTTTAAAAAATTAGAAAACGTTAAAGACAAGTAAAAATTATTAAACGTGAAAACTGAATATATAAGGTAAAGTCAGTAACTTAAGACATGTCATTGCCTAAAATTATTAGAAGACTTATATATATATATATATATAATACATTCAACTCAAAAAAATAATAATAATAATAATAATAATAATAATAATAATAAAATAATAATAATAATAAAATGATGAAACTGCACAACGATCTATATATTCTTGATTTATTTGTCATTACATATATATATATATACTATCTATTTTTTTTGAGAAAATTAATTTTTATACTTTGTTGTGTTGCATGGGAAAGAAATGAATTTTGAAAAAGTGGGGAAGGTTGCACATGGAAATCGATTTTCTCTGGATAATTGGTCAGTGATTATTAATTGTAAATATAATTTATATCCTATCATGTGACTCAATACATGAATAACAAAATGATTATGAAAAGCATCATTCAACTAATGAATAAGTAAATTCCTTAAACTAAAATTTTTAATTTTTTTTAATTAAACGGGTCGGGTTTTCCCAACGGGTTATGAGTACAACCCAAAACCCGACCCTAAACCCTATAGGGTCTGACCCTATAGGGTTTTTAGCGGGGCGGGCAGGCGGGTACCCTATAACGACCCGCCCCGGTTGCATCCCTAAGTCTAAACAAAACGAAAAAAAAAAAAAAAGAGGGGAAAAATCCTGTATCATTAAACATTCCACGATGCTTCTTTTGCCCTTTCCTCTTCTCCCCTTTTCATATTTTGGTTAAAAGTGAAATAATTGGAAAATGGAAAATGTGTGAGGCTAGCTCCGAGACTTTTTGCTTTCTTACCAACAATAACATTCCCAAATAATGCCCCATTTATCTTTGTGTTTGCAAGGCTATACATATATAATATAATTATATATATTAAACGGCTAATCAGACTGAGACAATGGACGTTCGACAGTGTGTCATTCTGATCCGATACACGTGGTGCATGGGTCTAGGTTACTTATATAAATAATCTACTATTTTTATAAAAGCTTAATTACAAAAATGTTACTTATATTTTGATCGATTTATAAAACACATAATCTGTGTTATTTTTTAAAAAAAGGTGGTCCAGGTTTCATATAAAAATATTAATATAATTAATTGCTATTAGAGGGATATGTCTTAAAACTTATTGGTCTAAAAAATTAATTTAATATAAAAATATTACAAAATCAAATAGTTATATACGAGTTTTGGAATTTTAAGATTGAATGGAAAGAAATTGTTGGAAAAGAAATAAAGGTAAATATGAAAAGATATTTTGCTCACCATATATGAGATTTTGAGAGGTATTTTGGTCAATTAAATTGATATAAAATCAAATAGTTATATACCAAGTTTTGGAACTTTTTCCCCTTTCCTTATGTTTTCTTATGGACACAATTTCAAGATAACATAAGAATACCTTTCTAATAGATGTTGATTGTACAATGATCAATTTTCTTCAAGTTTAAGACTAGACCATTCTACAAAACACATAAAATAGAGGAAAATTCTACCAGAGACTAGTCAACAATATTAATGCTGGATGTTTATGGATTAAATCGTACCAAATATTGACTCAACATACACCACTCAATAGTTAATTAATGTTTCCTCCATATAATCTCATCTTTTTTTTACATGTATGAGAATTTCAAAAAGCTAGGCTACCATTTTCTTTAAGGTAATGGTAGTGAATGATTAAGTTACTTGTCTCTTAACAAAATTTCATTTTTTAAACTATCTACATTTTCCAAAAGCCAAAAAAAAAAAAAAAACTTGCTTTTTTGTAATTTTATACACTATTCAACTACACATCACTATAGTGGTCACTAGATGTGTAAACAGAATTACAATTTAAAATGCCACCTATAACATAAGGATGAGTAATCATTTTAAAACATACCCATTATATTACTATAAGTGTGGAAATTTTCCTAATATTTGCACATCATAAAGAAAATTTATTTTTGTGGTGAAGGCATGAATGTCTTAGCTCATCTATTTAGCTTCAATCAAGTAAGTTGAAAGAGAGAGAGAGAGAAAAAAAAAAAAACCATGGAGGAGCTAAGGATCGAGTACATAATTATCCAACATATGCATTAGAAGATTGTAATATGAGTATTTATGCTATAAAGATTATTACACTATATCGAAAATTAATCTTTAATAGTTTAAGATTATGTTAGTTAATAATATAGTTATTCACTACTCTCTTCAGTAAATAAATCCTTAAAATAAATAAATATATAGAGCAACAAATGTGGAGTAGCATAAAGATACTGTTCGTGGTCACTAGCTACTAATTGTTAAATTAAATGAACTAAAATTGTAGTTTGGAAAAATTATAGTTATGTTGATATGGAAATCATGGCATGTCGAGCCAGCCGCTCGATTACATTCAGCTACCACCTCTGCCTTCATCCAAATCCTCAAGCATCTCCTCCAAGTTTTAGAGCTAGCTCCTAGCATTAAGTTTTATTCCTTAACTCCCTTCAACAACATGGGGAACACTGTTAGCTGGCCCGTCCTCCTAGCACCAATCAATTCCTACTCCTATCCATTCCCCTCTGTTGTACCACCACAGGGAGCATCGCAGCATATATCCTTCTTTACAGCCACAACTATCTTTCCAACAGTAGTATTCTTATTACGTTATTATCTTCCTGTACCATCCTATGCTAAGTTCACTATTTCCTCATTTCATTTATTACATCACAAATAGCCTTTAGTACTTCATCCGCTCAGGTCCAACAATGTTAAGTTCATAGATGCTAGGCCTGTTGCTTGGATCCATATTTATTAGCTGTTCATTGTTCTGTATTGCTATTTATGTCGAGACTTCTATGTGTTTTAATATTTTTGTGGTTATGGACTTAGCCAGATGAACATGTGTATTAGGCTATTAGCCTATTTCAATAGTTTGGTAGTATTTTTTATTTATATTTGTTATGATTATACGATTTAAAAAAATATATATAAATATATAGTATTATAATATATATTATATAAATTACTATCACCCAATATAATTAAAATATTATTATTTATAAATTAATTGAAAATATATTAATATATATAATATGATAACATATTATATATATAAAATATCACATATTTATTAATTGTGGGAAAAAAATTAGAGAAAGAGAAACATGCTGCCATGAATGATAAGCTTCCTAGTCAAAAGCAAGTCCATCTCTTAAATCTCTCTAAATGGCAAATTAATTGAGGCAATTTTAAGCCTTTTTAGGGAAAAGTTGCTTTAATTGTCTATATCTTACCAATTTATACAAGATTCCAAGAGGTTCTGCATTATTAAATTAAATTAAATTAATATTAAATAAAAAGGATTGACATAGATCTTAACATTAAAAAAAAATTATGTCCTAGGTCTAATGATCAATTAAGTGCATGGAAAAACCTTTGGGCGGGGGGGGAGGAAGAAGCTTTTGAAAAAACTCTTATGATATGAAGATGCCCCAAGAATAATTTTCTAATGGATGCTGATATATTTCAAGTTTGAGGCTATCCATATGTTGGTTAAGGTTATTTTCTTTAACATCAAATATAAGGAATAAACAGTAGTAATCTGCTCCTATGTTTGATTTTAATATTATGTCGGAAATAATAACTGTGGAAGTTAGGAAAAGACAATAATCTCAATTTCTTTTCCTCTTTTTATGTGGTTGTATTTAATTTTTTTTTTTTTTTTGCCACCCTCAAGTGCCATTCTATTATTCTCTCCTTCCTTTCATTTATCATATTCACTCTCAAATTGTATTATTTCGTTTGCACTTTACATGTTATACAATGATAGAAGCTATCTCTCTAAATTAATTTTAAAATTATGAATAGAAAAATTCTACATCCTTTTCTAGTTTTCAATAAGGAAATTATTAATAATGGTATGCTACAAAAACTGCAAATCATGCTTAATCTACCACATATTTCCTTATGTATATATGAAGAACAATATATATATATATATAAACTATTATAAAATAATTATTGCTTCCAAACTTTAATTTCTTTTTTATATAATAAACCAACTTGATTAATTTTTAACTTCATCATCACTAAATCTGTCACAAACACCAAAACTATATATATCAGCCTAAATATACCCTAAATCAATTTATTTGTCAATTGGTGTGTTTTAATATGTTTCCACTTCCTACCAAAAGTAACTCATAATAAAAGACCCTTAAATAAAATTAAAATTACGTTCCAAGCATGGATAAATCACAACATCCAATAAATTATGATGCAACATATATTTGCATGACATACCGCACCTCTTTGTGCAAAATATACTATATATCGAATGACCATAACACCTATTATGACATCGATTTAATCAAATGGAGGTTGAAGGCTCGAAATACATACGATTGACACTCACCGTGAGGGTTCACATATTCTTAAACTTTGAGACCAAAACTATGTTTTGATACTGTTTGTAGCTTTTGAATTAAAAGTTAATCAATAAAAAAATTAGTAGCCTAATCTCACTGGTTTTAATTCCACTTGATTCAAAAAATTTTAACTACATATCACTTATTTATTATCTCCACTCCCAATTAGCCAAGAGTCTTGTAAAATTTGTCTTATTCATCATCCTCTAAATCCCATTTATTTTGCATTGGAAATCATGGTTTTGGTCTTAGTCTTAGTCTTCCTTTTTGATGATTAAAGTCATACAAATTAATTGATGAAAATCAAGTTGTTTTCCCCTATATAAGAAATTCCACACACAAACATAAATAAGTTGCATGCTATAGATGTGACAATATAACTTTTATTTTGGATCAGTAGGTAATTTTCTCATTACAACTTATAGCTTCTATCCAAATTAAATGAAAGAATGTAATATGAGCTTGTAAATACCACAACTAACAAGAGATTGGAATATTGTTATAGGATTTTTGTGAAACCATAATTTAGTAAAAAGATAATTATAGCACAATATATCATTGGTCAAATACATGAAAGAATATCAAACTCTGAAAAGATTGGTTTTCTATTTTTAAGATTTCTTAACTAGTATATTAAGCTTTGAAAGTCAATACCAAAAGCTCAGAAAAACATATAAAATATTTAGTTTCTAAGGTGGTTTGGAGAAGTATATCTTTTGCTTAATTTCAAGAAGGGAAATTTAGGTGTTAGATTGTTGTGGCAAATGGTATAAATTTGAAGGTGACATTTATGTGTTTTCAACTTAGTTTTCCCTTTCACTTGAATTTTCTTATGGATATCAAAATCAAGATGACATGGGAAGACTTTTGTAATTGATGTTAACTATACGATGCTCAATTATCTTCGAGTCTGATGCTAGACATTCAATATTCATTATGACACATTGGGTAGAAGAAAATTCCACCCTTAAGATGAGTCAACAATATTTTATTTATTAGGAAAATTAAATATGAAAGAATGACTCAAACCTACACCATTTAATATTGGTCCATTTATATGATCACATCGCATTCTCTTTAAATGAGCATAAAAAATCCAAACAATTTTTCTTCCATTTCCTTTCAACTTAAAGAAAGGAATAATATCTAAGAAATTGCTATCAAGTGATATTCTATATACACAAAATGAAAGAGAAATGTCAAATATAATTTTTTTTATATTTTATGTCAAAATATTCGATGGGATTTTTAGTTATAAAATTTATTAGAACATCTCTTTATATATATACTTTGACTTTAAAAAATAATGAATAAAAATAATATGAATGTTTGTTGCAACATCTCTCTAAAAATAGAGGAAATATTTAATTTACGAGTACTAACTCAATGGAGTTTAAAATTTGAAAGTATAATTAAGATTCATGTCTCTTAATGGTATTTAAAAAAGAAGAAGAAGAAGAGGAATCCCTTTAACTTTTTATTAAAGGTGGAAGAAAGATTTTCTATTATTGTACTTTTAAACACTATTCAATTAGGTGACATGTATAATATACACATAGTTTAGAAATGTTAATAAATTTTCAATATATGTGTTATCTACAAAAATAAAGACGGTAATTGTTTTAAAAGCTACCAATTGTACTACTACTTGCGTGAAAGTATTTATAAAAAAAAATGGATTTAAAACCTAGACTAAAACTCAAGAGGGGTGGGCGAATTGAGAATTATAAGAATTATAACTATTTTATCCCTTTTTAGTATTTCAATACCTACATAATGCAATTCAATGAATTAAATAATATATTTGAAATAAAAAAATTACAATAGTTAAAGAGAGAATAAATTAAAAGATCAAGTTGTAAGATAATGTAGAATTCGGTGTACCCTAGTTTGTAGGCCACATGTACACGCTTATCTCACACTAGATGATTTCACAACACACTTTATTGAACACAAACAATTTACTCTTAAGGAACTACAACATGTACACAAAAAATTTCACACACAATTATCATATGATTTGTGCCTTTATTCCCCATCGGACTTAACACAACTCGAATGCTCACAAATTCACACAAGATGTACAAGAATAGTGCCTTACAAAAGTGTTTTAAACAAGAGCTCAATAGTGATATCATTACAATCTTAAAAGAATAAAAGCAAATCAAGTATAAGTAACAGACTAATCAAGAGAATTAAAGACTCATGATTACATGTAAATAATGTGCACTTCACATTTTGTAGCGTCTACTAAAGAACTCATATTGATAGTTTCTTCAAGAAAAATAGACGTTAGCTAAATTGTGACATTTTCCTCTAGCAGTAGTGCTTCCAATGATTATTTTTTGAAAAACTAACATTCGCGCACCATATGCTACTATCTAGATGTCACCTACAGAATTTAAACATAGTGAGTTATAGAGAAAGCTATTGTTTCGATGCTACACCTTAATGTCTTGACACTAGCCCATTGCATTATGATAAAAAAAAACATTTCAATCATGTGAAACTCGACTAGTGTCTAGGCACCAACCTCTCTAGAATTCGGATACAAGCTATAGTTTACATGATAAGACCCTTGATCATGGTAGAGTCTAGATGTTATGCCCTGAGGCATGTTTGGAGTTCATATACTAGATACAGTGTAATTAGGTTCGATAAGTTCACACACACAAACACATAGAATACATAAAATGCACAACAACAAATAGATCATATCACAAACTCATTTTGTCACTTATGTTTTGAGCTAATTCTAACAAATAAGTAATTGTGTACTGTATTTTCTCTTCAAAATTTATTCTCAATCCTCCAATTCATCAATCTCTCCTTTTTAGATGAGTTCCTTCTCCCCTTGGTTTAAGAAAAATATGTTCAATTTTTTATGTTTGAATTTAGGGGATACTAGTTAAAGTTGATAGAACATTTAACACCCATCCGTGTTAATGTATGCAACCCATGGTTATCCAACTTTTCCCTCATTTAGAAGAAAAAAAAAAACTCCAAGGCATTTCTACCATCTAATTGCTATTGGCCTAATGTATGAATGCTACAAACTGATCTACCTAATTGCCTTATGAACAAACTTATGATTAAAATAAAAGACTTTCAACATCAAACTATCAAAGCAATTTCATATCTTTATAACAAACGAGTAATATTATGTCAAACATGCATGTTTCAAATATGTGTAAATTGTGGTAAAAAAAGTGCATGAATGCTTCCATAAGCATGAAAAAGTAAGGTTTTCACATCATATCCCATGTAATTTCACATTCAAGCACTTAAGACCTCAATTTGGCATAAATAAACTCTATTCATGTGAAAAAATCATCAAATCACATAACTTTGCATAATAAAGTATATCAAAATTGAAATAAAGATAGACTAAGTCCCTATACTTGGAATTATTGGTAATTTAGTACCTTATCTTTAAATTAGTGTCTGTATTTTTGAAATATGTGCGGTTTATTGCCTTTATTAAATAATAATTGATAGAAGCTTATTTTGACGACAGAATAATGGTAGACACTTGGCCAAAATATTACTAAAATGAATGATGATAGACACTTGACCAAAATATTGCTAAAATCTAAAGATGCAATATTAAAATGCCAAAAAATAGAAGTATAGGTACTTGATTATTCATTATCTTATCATCAAAATGAATGTCGGTCAAATATTATTTAACAAAGGCACTCAATCGCATGTTCTTTGAAAGTACGAACTCTAATTTGCCAAAATCAACCATCTTTCTAGCAGTAGTATCCTTACTACGTTATTATCTTCGTGTACCATCCTATGATTAGGTCACTATTTCCTCATTTCAGCTATTGCATCATAGATAGTCTTTAGTACTCCATCCGCTCAGGTCCAATAATGTTAAGTTCATAAATGCTAGACCTGTTGCTTGGATTCATATTTATTAGCTATTCATTGTTCTGTATTGCTATTTATGTCGAGACTTCTATGTGTTTTAATATTTTTGTGGTTATGGACTTAGCCAGATGAACATGTGAATTAGCCTATTTCAATAGTTTGGTAGTATTTTTTATTTATATTTGTTATGATTATTCAATTTATAAAAAAAATATATAAATATATAGTGTTATAATAATATACATTTATAAATTACTATGACACAATATTATAAAATATTATTATGTATAAATTAATTGAAAATATATTAATATATATATATGATAACATATTATACATATAAATATCACATATTTATTAATTGTTGGAAAAAAAAATTAGAGAAACAGACAAACTTGTTGCCATTAATGCTAAGCCTCCTAGTCAAAAGCAAGTCCATCTCTTAAATCTCTCTAAATGGCAAATCAATTGAGGCAATTTTAAGCCTTTTTAGGAAAAAAATGCCTTAATTGTCTATATTCTTACCAATGCATACACGATTCCTAGAGTTCTTGTTTATTAAATTAAAATAATATTAAATAAAAAGGAGTGAGTGATGTAGATCTTGAGATTTAAAAAAAAAATTATGTTCTAGGTCTAATATAAAACCTTTGAAAAATGGGGGAAAACCTTTTGGGGAAACTGATTATGATATGAAGATGCCCCAAGAAGACTTTTCTAATGGATGCTGATTATTTCAAGTTTGAGGCTATCCACATATTGGAAGGTTGTTTTCTTTTGCATCATATATAAGGAATAAAATAGTAGTAATATTTGCTTCAATGTTTGATTTAATATTATGTAGGAAATAATATCTGTGGAAGTTAAGAAAAGATAATAATCTCATATTATACTTAACTGTAATCGAACTATTAAAATAGTTAATATTATAATTATTATATTTATTTTAACGTTTAGATAGTTGATTGGATGATCCCGTCAACAAGATCGTAGAAACTCCTAATTTTAAATTATTAAATTTATTTGGTTAGGGAAACTGTAAAAGATTCTCCTCCCGTGAGATGAACTAGCTAAAAACCTTTCTTTAATTTTTAACCTTTCTATATTTCGTTAGATATCATTGTTAATTTATCTACTATTACAAATATTAAAAGCATTCATTAGAAGGTGCTATTGCTTAAAAAGAACTTCTTTCCCTCTAATATTTAAGACATTACACACACATACCTTGACAGATACTTTATAACTATGCACAAGACAATTATGGGATACCAAGTATTCATATACTGTAGACTACACAATAAGGCAAGAAGCACAAAGCACTATTAAATGATGATCATGCATTTCTCAACTTTTGTAGCACTCTTTATGTCCATCAGTCCATGCAAGTGTTGGTTGCTCGTTCTTATTTTGCTTCTGCTTGACCCCAAACCTGCATAGAAACATGATAAAAAAAAAAAGGTGCCTTAGAACTGAAAATAATGACTTTGGCAAAGAGCATTAGATGATTATGTTGAAAGATCAAGAAGGTCTCATATTTATTTTAGTATTATTTTTTAGTCAAGTTTATTTTATATTTCGTGTCATGTTAAGGTCTATTATTGTATAACTTGAGATGTAGTCGTGAGCATAGCGTTATGAATGATTGAGCAACCCTTTCATAGGGGTTAACAACTGAGAATGCTTTATTAGATGTCTGTAAAAAAAAAAAAAAAAGGTGAAAACAAAAAATCGAGCTAAAAAATATAGTTAATTGATCCGTTGATTTCTATTCAAGATTATAGTTTTTATTTGTTTCAATTTTCAATTTTGGTTTTAATTTGTAACCATCAAAAATCGATGATTAACCGATTCGATATTTAACTATATATTATATAATATACATATAATTAATTTTTGGAAAAATATATATAGACAAAGATAAAAACCTTATAACTTATTATGATTTGAGACATGTTATAATTGGAACTCTTATGTTTTAATTATTATATTGTTGTTGTGTTGTAATATAGATTAAGGAGAAGACATCGAACTTTAATTTGTCTAATTGATGTATTGGACTTATAATTTTTATTTATTGGTTTTGGAATCATTTGATTTATTTATTTACAATTCTTAAATGTAATTATGAAACAAAAGGGTTTAACTTTCATATTTATAACTAAAAATACATTAACCACATCTTTTAATTAAATATTATGTTAAATAGTTAAAAACCTAAAACTAAAAATATTAATCGAAAAAATGGTTAACCATTAATAATAGACTGGTTTAGATTTACAGTATTGAAAAATTGATCATTTTGATTTGATTCAAAAAATGAGGTCATGGATCAGTTAACTGAACCATGCATACCCCTGTGCTTTATAGGAAAAATTTTCAAATGGATAATCAATTAAAGTAAACTTATGTCTATCATGATAAGTTGCCTTCTGGTTCTAAAAGCTGTATTGTAAAGAAAGGTTTCTTATAGATTCTATTTATTATCGTGATCACACAGGAGGCTAAAAATCCATTTAAAAAAAATGCCTTGTATTTACAAGAGGATAATCAAAACACAAAATCCAAAACATTGTTTTTTAACATGTATATAAAACCAAACTTTTATCTTTTTCACTTCTGCCTTCTTTGAGCTCTTTTGCCAAAATATTTCACAATCCATCTTGGTGGCTTCAATGTAAATCTTTGTCCAAAAACAACACCAACGACTAAACCGCTTCCATATCCTATCAACACTACTTTCCAGTCAATTTCTATGGGCTCTTCTCCTTCACCTCTTGGTTGATGCGGTGGTTGAGGCAACGCTTCATCATCCCCACACTTCTTTGATAAGGGTAAGCCACACAATTCTTTATTCCCTAAATATGAATTGTTGTCGAATGTGTCAAATTGTCTACCTTCAGGGATTTTACCAGATAAATTATTATAAGACACATTAAAAGTCCCAAGGAAAGTGAGATCTATTAACTCTTGAGGGATCTTCCCGTTGAGCTTGTTATGGGAAAGGTCAAAAGATTGGAGATTTTTCAAGGTTTTCAAGAATGAGGGTATAGGTCCAATAAGATGATTGTTTGAAAGATTTAGGTACTGCACCTCTATTAGACCTTCAATTGTCCTTGGAATCTCACAACTAAAATTGTTATTTGAGAGATCAATTAAAGTGAGATAGCTATTGATCTTTGGATATGACATTTCAAGTCCATTGACCAAAACTTTTATGGTGTAGTCAAATGTCTCAGTTGTAAGATTCGCAAAAATAGACATTCCCATGTACTTATCTTGATTTGAACTTGGAGTCTTCATTGCTTGCCAACATTTGAAACATTCTGATGGCAAGCAACTCGTGAAATTATTTGAAGAGAGATCAACTTTGCAAAGAACGGAAACCCATAACAAGTCTTAGGATCTCCAATTTCTCCATGGAATTCATTAGAATGTAAGCTGAGGACCCTTAAGTAGCGAAGTGAACCTAACCATGAAGGGAAAACATCCTTAATTCGATTGTTTCCTAAATTGAGAAACTCGAGATTGACACTTGGTAAGAGATTTGGTAAGTGTCCATAGAACTTTTACTACTTAAATCAACATCCTTAAGTTACAATCCCATCATAAAAAATTGGATGAATTTCTCCAGTAAAATTGTTGTTGCTCAAGCTCAAAAGTGAAAGAGTACCTCTCAAATTTTTCAAGCATCGTGGAAGCTCACCCATCAAACTGTTATTGGATAAATCTAAGGCTTCAATTGCTTCTACTTGACATATCTGTGATGGCAATTTTCCAGAAAATTTGTTGTGTGCAACAAGATAGATTCGAATATCTTCAGGTGGAATAGGAAGTGGTCCTTTGAATTTATTATTTCTCAAGTCCAATATTTGAAGATATTTCCATCTAAAATGAAGTGGCTTATGCGATGAGCTAGTCAATAGGTTGTTTGAAAGATTCAACATCATCAAACTATCTCTGCTCATATTCAGGAACCATGTTGGCAATTCACCACTAATGTTGTTGAAGGAGAGGTCTAATGATTTCAATCCTTTTTGATGTTGTAAGAATGTTGGTAATGAGCTCAGGTTGCATGAAGCCAATTCCAAGTAGAAGGTTGGTAAGATTTGCATTTGTGGTATTGAGGTCATCGACTAATGACAATTTGTTGAATGATAGGTAAAGCATAATAAGATTCTTCAACTTTGAAAACAGACTGATTGGCACAATACCATTGAAGTTATTTCTACTAAGATCAAGCTCCTCAACATCCTTAAGTTCAGCAATTGAACTTGGAAGAGAACCACTGAAGTTGTTGGAATAAAGGTATATCGAGGACAACTGGGTGAGTTTGGTGAGCTGAGGTAAGATTTGACCACTAAATTGATTTGAGTCGAGATATATATCAGTAAGTCGAGTGAGATTTGTAAGAGAAGATGGAATGTTGCCTGAAAGCTTATTTGAGGATAAAACTAGATACTTAAGGCTGGATAGTTGTCCTATACAAGATGGGATTTCACCTGTTAGTTGATTATAAGACAGGTCAAGCTCTGTAAGTTGAGTTAGATTTCCAATTGAAGATGGAATTGGGCTGGTAAAATTGCTGAACTCAAGACTCAGTTCATTTAATGAAGAAAGGTTTCCTAAGAAAGATGGTAGCTGGCCTGAAAAATTAGTCGAAGCCAGCATTAATGATCTAAGGGAACTTCTCCATTGAAACTCTGGCAAATGACCTGAAAGCTGCAAATTAAAGCTTACATCAAGATGCTCTAGCTTGGGCATTGTGAAAATGGTTGATGGAAATTCATCACGTAAGTCAGAAGAAGATAGAGTAAGTGAGCTCAATGATGATAAGTTTGAAATGATATTTGGAATTGGTGCTAATATGTGGACAAGATCGAGATGTAGGTTCTCAAGTTTTCCACCAAATCCAATAAATTTGGCTTTTTGAGTTCAATCCATATTCACTATTCCGGACAGATCAAGGGACAACAAATTGGTGAGTTTTAAAACTTGTGGAGGGATTTGGCCATGCAAAGAATTATAAGAAAGGTTTAGCTTTTGTAAATGGACAAGATGGAAGAGGGTGGTGTTAGAATTGAGAGTACCAGAGAGACAACTAGCACCGAGATCAACTGATATCACATGACCGTTGTTCCGGTCACACTGAATCCCATCCCAAGCACAACAGTTTCCAGACTTCATTTCTAGCTTCCATGATACTGGTTTCCCATGATATCCAAAGCCATAATAACATGAATCTGGGGTTTTGTTGACAAAGCTTTTCTGGAATTCTAACAAGGCAGATCTATCGCTGTGATGGCAAAATATTTGAGATGAAGAAGCAAAGTTAAAATAAAGCAAGTAGAATTGAATGGTTACGAAGAAGAAAAGACATCTAGTATCCATCTGATTGGAAAAGAGTGATTTTTTTTTTTTTTTGGTTGGGTGTGAATAAAGAAGTGGTGAAGAAGACGCATTTTTATAGAGATGAGAGGTGTTGGTGTTGGAATGGAGGCAAAGCCAGAAGGAGAGAGTAGGAGTGTGATTGAGACTTGAGAAGATTGACAATGATGGATAGAGTGTTGTGAGTGTCGTCCTCACGTGAAGGGAGGGGTGTAGACTGTGGAGTGGGGCCCATTGCAGTTGCGGGATTTTGCGGTTGGTTCGTTTGCTTCATTTTCAAAGTCTAAACAAAACGCGTGAAGGGAGGGGTGTAGACTGTGGAGTGGGGCCCATTGCAGTTGCCGGATTTACGCGGTTGGTTCGTTTGCTTCATTTTCAAAGTCTAAACAAAACGAAAGGAAAAAGAAGAAGAAAGAGGGAAAAAGTCCCGTATCATTAAACATTCCACGATGCATCTTTCGCCCCTTTCCCTTCTCCCCTTTTTCATATTTTGGTTAAAAGTGAAATAATTGGAAAATGGAAAATGTGTGAGGCTAGCTCCGAGACTTTTTGCTTTCCTACCAACAATAACATTCCCAATAACTCAAATACGCGTGAGGGAGCGGTATAGACTGTGGAGTGGGGCCTATTGCAGTTGTGGGATTTGAATTTTGGTAAGGTTAATCAGACATCTCATTAAATTGAATTAAGAGTTAATCAGACAGAGACAATGGATATTGGCAAGTGTGTCGTTCCGATCTGATCCACATGAAGGGGTGCATCGGTCTAGACTCTAGAGTGGGGCCCGTTACACTTGCGGATTGAATCGATGATGCTCCTTTTTCCCTTCCCTTCCCCTCCTTACCCCTTTTTTCTATTTTTAGTTAAAAAATTGAAACAATTTAAAAGGGAAGTGGGGAGCAACTGAAAAATATGCAAGGCTCCCAGGCTCTTTGCTTTTTAACCACCTATACGATGTTCCCGAAGAATGATGTGGGCACAAAATGAAGTGAACGAAACTGAAGGAAGGAATGAAGGAAGAACCATGGAAGTTATATTTCTATATAAGATTGAATGGAAAGAAATTGTTGGAAAAGAAATAAAGGTAAATATGAAAAGATATTTTGCTCACCATATATGAGATTTTGAGAGGTATTTTGGTCCATTAAATTGATATAAAATCAAATAGTTATATACCAAGTTTTGGAATTTGTTCTCCCCTTTCGTTACGTTTTCTTATGGACACAATTTCAAGACAACGTAAGAATACCTTTCTAATAGATGTTGATTGTACAATGATCAATTATCTTCAAGTTTAAGACTAGGCCATTCTACAAAACACATAAAATAGAGGAAAATTCTACCCAGAGACTAGTCAACAATATTAATGCTAGATGTTTATGGATTAAATCGTACTAAATATTGACTCAACATACACCACTCAATAGTTAATTAATGTTTCCTCCATATAATCTCATCTTTTTTTTACATGTATGAGAATTTCAAAAAGCTAGGCTACCATTTTCTTTAAGGTAATGGATAGTGAATGATTAAGTTACTTGTCTCTTAACAAATTTCATTTTTTAAACTATCTACATTTTCCAAAAGCCAGAAAAAAAAATTGCTTTTTTGTAATTTTATACACTATTCAACTACACATCACCTATAGTGGTCACTAGACGTGTAAATAGAATTACAATTTAAAATGCCACCTATACATAAGGATGGTAATTAAAACCTACCCATTATATTACTATAAGTGTGGAAATTTCCTAATATTTGCACATCATAAAGAAAATTTATTTTTGTGGTGAAGGCATGAATGTCTTAGCTCATCTATTTAGCTTCAATCAAGTAAGTTGAAAGAAGAGAGAGAAAAAAAAAAAAACCATGGAGGAGCTAAGGATCGAGTACATAATTATCCAACATATGCATTAGAAGATTGTAATATGAGTTTTTATGCTATAAATTATTACACTATATCGAAAATTAATCTTTAATAGTTTAAGATTATGTTAGTTAATAACATAGTTATTCACTACTCTCTTCAGTAAATAAATCTTTAAAATAAATAAATATATAAAGCAACAAATGAGGAGCAGCATAAAGATACTGTTCGTGGTCACTAGCTACTAATTGTTAAATTAAATGAACTAAAATTGTAGTTTGGAAAAATTATAGTTATGTTGATATGGAAATCATGGCATGTCGAGCCAGCCGCTCGATTACATTCAGCTGCCACCTCTGCCTTCATCCAAATCCTCAAGCATCTCCTCCAAGTTTTAGAGCTAGCTCCTAGCATTAAGTTTTATTCCTTAACTCCCTTCAACACCATGGGGAACACTGTTAGCTGGCCCGTCCTCCTAGCACCAATCAATTCCTACTCCTATCCATTCCCATCTGTTGTACCACAACTATCCTTCTTTACAGCCACAACTATCTTTCCAACAGTAGTATTCTCATTACGTTATTATCTTCCTGTACCATCCTATGCTAAGTTCACTATTTCCTCATTTCATTTATTACATCACAAATAGCCTTTAGTACTTCATCCGCCTCCAACAATGTTAAGTTCATAGATGCTAGGCCTGTTGCTTGGATCCATATTTATTAGCTGTTCATTGTTCTGTATTGCTATTTATGTCGAGACTTCTATGTGTTTTAATATTTTTGTGGTTATGGACTTAGCCAGATGAACATGTGTATTAGCCTATTTCAATAGTTTGTAGTATTTTTATTTATATATTGTTATGATTATTCGATTTATAAAATATATATATAATATATATAGTTATAATAATATACATTATATAAATTACTATCACCCAATATAATTAAAAATTATTATTTATAAATTAATTGAAAATATATTAATATATATAATATGATAACATATATATATATAAAATATCACATATTTATTAATTGTGGGAAAAAAATTAGAGAAAGAGAAACATGCTGCCATGAATGATAAGCTTCCTAGTCAAAAGCAAGTCCATCTCTTAAATCTCTCTAAATGGCAAATTAATTGAGGCAATTTTAAGCCTTTTTAGGGAAAAGTTGCTTTAATTGTCTATATCTTACCAATTTATACAAGATTCCAAAGGTTCTGCATTATTAAATTAAATTAAATTAATATTAAATAAAAAGGATTGACATAGATCTTAACATTAAAAAAAAAATTATGTCCTAGGTCTAATGATCAATTAATGCATGGAAAAACCTTTGAAAATGGGGGAAAAATCTTTTGAGAAAACTAATTATCATATGAAGATGCCCCAAGAATAATTTTCTAATGGATGCTGATTATTTCAAGTTTGAGGCTATCCACATGTTGGTTAAGGTTATTTTCTTTAACATCAAATATAAGGAATAAAACAGTAGTAATATCTGCTCCTATGTTTGATTTAATATTATGTCGGAAATAATATCTGTGGAAGTTAGGAAAAGATAATAATCTCAATTTCTTTTCCTCTTTTTATGTGGTTGTGTTTAACTTTTTTTTTTTTTTTGCCACCCTCAAGTGCCATCTTCTATTATTCTCTCCTTCCTTTCATTTATCATATTCACTCTCAAATTGTATTATTTCGTTTGCACTTTACACGTTATACAATGATAGAAGCTATCTCTCTAAATTAATTTTAAAATTATGAATAGAAAAATTCTACATCCTTTTCTAGTTTTCAATAAGGAAATTAATAATAATGGTATGCTACAAAAACTGCAAATCATGTTAATCTACCACATATTTCCTTATGTATATATGAAGAACAATATATATATATATATAAACTATTATAAAATAATTATTGCTTCCAAACTTTAATTTCTTTTTTATATAATAAACCAACTTGATTAATTTTTAACTTCATCACTAAACTGTCACAAACACCAAAACTATATAAATCAGCCTAAATATACCCTAAATCAATTTATTTGTCAATTGGTGTGTTTTAATATGTTTCCACTTCCTACCAAAAGTAACTCATAATAAAAGACCCTTAAATAAAATTAAAATTACGTTCCAAGCATGGATAAATCACAACATCCAATAAATTATGATGCAAACATATATTTGCATGACATACCGCACCTCTTTGTGCAAAATATACTATATATATCGAATGACCATAACACCTATTATGACATCGATTTAATCAAATGGACGGTTGAAGGCTCGAAATACATACGATTGACACTCACCGTGAGGGTTCACATATTCTTAAACTTTGAGACCAAAACTATGTTTTGATACTGTTTGTAGCTTTTGAATTAAAAGTTAATCAATAAAAATTAGTAGCCAAATCTCACTGGTTTTAATTCCACTTGATTCAAAAAATTTTAACTACATATCACTTATTTATTATCTCCACTCCCAATTAGCCAAGTCTTGTAAAATTGTCTTATTCATCATCCTAAAATCCCATTTATTTTGCATTGGAAATCATGGTTTTGGTCTTAGTCTTAGTCTTCCTTTTTGATGATTAAAGTCATACAAATTAATTGATGAAAATCAAGTTGTTTTCCCCTATATAAGAAATTCCACACACAACCATAAATAAGATAGTGAAATAGCAAGTCTTTAGTCATGTGTAAGGTCTTTAGTCACACATGATGATGTTGCATGCTATAGATGTGACAATATAACTTTTATTTTGGATCAGTAGGTAATTTTCTCATTACAACTTATAGCTTCTATCTAAATTAAATGAAAGAATGTAATATGAGCTTGTAAATACCACAACTAACAAGAGATTGGAATATTATTATAGGATTTTTGTGAAACCATAATTTAGTAAAAAGATAATTATAGCACAATATATCATTGGTCAAATACATGAAAGAATATCAAACTCTGAAAATTGGTTTTCTATTTTTAAGATTTCTTAACTAGTATATTAAGCTTTGAAAGTCAATACCAAAAGCTCAGAAAAACATATAAAATATTTAGTTTCTAAGGTGGTTTGGAGAAGTATATCTTTTGCTTAATTTCAAGAAGGGAAATTTAGGTGTTAGATTGTTGTGGCAAATGGTATAAATTTGAAGGTGACATTTATGTGTTTTCAACTTAGTTTTCCCTTTCACTTGAATTTTCTTTTGGATATCAAAATCAAGATGACATGGGAAGACTTTTGTAATTGATGTTAACTATACGATGCTCAATTATCTTCGAGTCTGATGCTAGACATTCAATATTCATTATGACACATTGGGTAGAAGAAAATTCCACCCTTAAGATGAGTCAACAATATTTTATTTATTAGGAAAATTAAATATGAAAGAATGACTCAAACCTACACCATTTAATATTGGTCCATTTATATGATCACATCGCATTCTCTTTAAATGAGCATAAAAAATCCAAACAATTTTTTTCCATTTCCTTTCAACTTAAAGAAAGGAATAATATCTAAGAAATTGCTATCAAGTGATATTCTATATACACAAAATGAAAGAGAAATGTCAAATTAATTTTTTTTATATTTTATGTCAAAATATTCGATGGGATTTTTAGTTATAAAATTTATTAGAACATCTCTTTATATATATATATATACTTTGACTTTAAAAAATAATAATAAAAAAAATGAATGTTTGTTGCAACATCTCTCTAAAAATAGAGGAAATATTTAATTTACGAGTACTAACTCAATGGAGTTTAAAATTTGAAAGTATAATTAAGATTCATGTCTCTTAATGGTATTTAAAAAAGAAGAAGAAGAGAGGAATCCCTTTAACTTTTTATTAAAGGTGGAAGAAAGATTTTGTCTATTATTGTACTTTTAAACACTATTCAATTAGGTGACATGTATAATATACACATAGTTTAGAAATGTTAATAAATTTTCAATATATGTGTTATCTACAAAAATAAAGACGGTAATTGTTTTAAAAGCTACCAATTCTACTACTAATTGCGTGAAAGTATTTATAAAAAAAAAAATGGATTTAAAACCTAGACTAAAACTCAAGAGGGGTGGGCGAATTGAGAATGATAACTATTTTATCCCTTTTTAGTATTTCAATACCTACATAATGCAATTCAATGAATTAAATAATATATTTGAAATAAAAAAAATTACAATAGTCAAAGAGAGAATAAATTAAAAGATCAAGTTGTAAGATAATGTAGAATTTGGTGTACCCTAGTTTGTAGGCCACATGTACACGCTTATCTCACACTAGATGATTTCACAACACACTTTATTGAACACAAACAATATACTCTTAAGGAACTACAACATGCACACAAAAAATTTCACATACAATTATCATATGATTTGTGCCTTTATTCCCCACTGGACTTAACACAACTCGAATGCTCACAAATTCACACAAGATATACCAGAATAGTGCCTTACAAAAGTGTTTTAAACAAGAGCTCAATAGTGATATCATTACAATCTTAAAAGAATAAAAGCAAATCAAGTATAAGTAACAGACTAATCAAGAGAATTAAAGACTCATGATTACATGTAAATAATGTGCACTTCACATTTTGTAGCGTCTACTAAAGAACTATATTTAGTTTCTTCAAGAAAAATAGACGTTAGCTAAATTGTGACATTTTCCTCTAGCAGTAGTGCTTCCAATGATTATTTTTTGAAAAACTAACATTCGCGCACCATATGCTACTATCTAGATGTCACCTACAGAATTTAAACATAGTGAGTTATAGAGAAAGCTATTGTTTCGATGCTACACCTTAATGTCTTGACACTAGCCCATTGCATTATGATAAAAAAAACATTTCAATCATGTGAAACTCGACTAGTGTCTAGGCACCAACCTCTCTAGAATTCGGATACAAGCTATAGTTTACATGATAAGACCCTTGATCATGGTAGAGTCTAGATGTTATGCCCTGAGGCATGTTTGGAGTTCATATACTAGATACAGTGTAATTAGGTTCGATAAGTTCACACACAGAAACACATAGAATACATAAAATGCACAACAACAAATAGATCATATCACAAACTCATTTTGTCACTTATGTTTTGAGCTAATTCTAACAAATAAGTAATTGTGTACTGTATTTCCTCTTCAAAATTTATTCTCAATCCTCCAATTCATCAATCTCTCCTTTTTAGATGAGTTCCTTCTCCCCTTGATTTAAGAAAAATATGTTCAATTTTTTATGTTTGAATTTAGGGGATACTAGTTAAAGTTGATAGAACATTTAACACCCATCCATGTTAATGTATGCAACCCATGGTTATCCAACTTTTCCCTCATTTAGAAGAAAAAAAAAAACTCCAAGGCATTTCTACCATCTAATTGCTATTGGCCTAATGTATGAATGCTACAAACTGATCTACCTAATTGCCTTATGAACAAACTTATGATTAAAATAAAAGACTTTCAACATCAAACTATCAAAGCAATTTCATATCTTTATAACAAACGAGTAATATTATGTCAAACATGCATGTTTCAAATATGTGTAAATTGTGGTAAAAAAAGTGCATGAATGCTTCCATAAGCATGAAAAAGTAAGGTTTTCACATCATATCCCATGTAATTTCACATTCAAGCACTTAAGACCTCAATTTGGCATAAATAAACTCTATTCATGTGAAAAAATCATCAAATCACATAACTTTGCATAATAAATATATCAAAATTGAAATAAAGATAGACTAAGTCCCTATACTTGGAATTATTGGTAATTTAGTACCTTATCTTTAAATTAGTGTCTGTATTTTTGAAATATGTGCGGTTTATTGCCTTTATTAAATAATAATTGATAGAAGCTTATTTTGACGACAGAATAATGGTACACTTGGCCAAAATATTACTAAAATGAATGATGATAGACACTTGACCAAAATATTGCTAAAATCTAAATGCAATATTAAAATGCCAAAAAAAGAAGTATAGGTACTTGATTATTCATTATCTTATCATCAAAATGAATGTCGGTCAAATATTATTTAACAAAGGCACTCAATCGCATGTTCTTTGAAAGTACGAACTCTAATTTGCCAAAATCAACCATCTTTCTAGCAGTAGTATCCTTACTACGTTATTATCTTCGTGTACCATCCTATGATTAGGTCACTATTTCCTCATTTCAGCTATTGCATCATAGATAGTCTTTAGTACTCCATCCGCTCAGGTCCAATAATGTTAAGTTCATAAATGCTAGACCTGTTGCTTGGATTCATATTTATTAGCTATTCATTGTTCTGTATTGCTATTTATGTCGAGACTTCTATGTGTTTTAATATTTTTGTGGTTATGGACTTAGCCAGATGAACATGTGAATTAGCCTATTTCAATAGTTTGGTAGTATTTTTTATTTATATTTGTTATGATTATTCAATTTATAAAAAAAATATATAAATATATAGTGTTATAATAATATACATTATATAAATTACTATGACACAATTTATAAAATATTATTATGTATAAATTAATTGAAAATATATTAATATATCTATAATATGATAACATATTATACATATAAATATCACATATTTATTAATTGTTGGAAAAAAAAATAGAGAAACAGACAAACTTGTTGCCATTAATGCTAAGCCTCCTAGTCAAAAGCAAGTCCATCTCTTAAATCTCTCTAAATGGCAAATCAATTGAGGCAATTTTAAGCCTTTTTAGGAAAAAAATGCCTTAATTGTCTATATTCTTACCAATGCATACACGATTCCTGAGGTTCTTGTTTATTAAATTAAAATAATATTAAATAAAAAGGAGTGATGTAGATCTTGAGATTTAAAAAAAAAATTATGTTCTAGGTCTAATATAAAACCTTTGGAAAATGGGGGAAAACCTTTTGGGGAAACTGATTATGATATGAAGATGCCCCAAGAAAACTTTTCTAATGGATGCTAATTATTTCAAGTTTGAGGCTATCCACATATTGGAAGGTTGTTTTCTTTTGCATCATATATAAGGAATAAAACAGTAGTAATATTTGCTCCAATGTTTGATTTAATATTATGTAGGAAATAATATCTGTGGAAGTTAAGAAAAGATAATAATCTCATATTATACTTAACTGTAATTGAACTATTAAAATAGTTAATATTATAATTACTATATTTATTTTAACGTTTAGATAGTCGATTGGATGATCTCGTCAACAGATCGTAGAAGCTCCTAATTTTAAATTATTAAATTTATTTGGTTAGGGAAACTGTAAAAGATTCTCCTCCCGTGGGATGAACTAGCTAAAAAACCTTTCTTTAATTTTTAACCTTTCTGTATTTCGTTAGATATCATTGTTAATTTATCTACTATTACAGATATTAAAAGCATTCATTAGAAGAGTGCTATTACTTAAAAAGAAGAACTTCTTTCCCTCTAATATTTAAGACAATACACAGACACACACATACCTTGACAAATACTTTATAACTATGCACAAGACGATTATGGGATACCAAGTATTCATATAGACAACACAATAAGGCAAGAAGGACAAAGCACTATTAAATGATGATCATGCATTTCTCAACTTTTGTAGCACTCTTTATGTCCATCAGTCTATGCAAGTGTTGGTTGCTCGTTCTTATTTTGCTTCTGCTTGACCCCCAAACCTGCATAGAAACATGATAAAAAAAAAAGGTGCCTTAGAACTGAAAATAACGACTTTGGCAAAGAGCATTAGATGATTATGATGAAAGATCAAGAAGGTCTCATATTTATTTTAGTATTATTATTTAGTCAAGTTTATTTTATATTTCTTGTCATGTTAAGGTCTATTATTGTATAACTTGAGATGTAGTCGTGAGCATAGTGTTATGAATGATTGAGCAACCCTTTCATAGCGGGGTTAACAACTGAGAATGCTTTTATTAGATGTCTGTAAAAAAAAAAAGGTGAAAACAAAAAATCGAGCTAAAAAATATAGTTAATTGATCCGTTGATTTCTATTCAGGATTATAGTTTTTATTTGTTTCAGTTTTCAATTTTGGTTTTAATTTGTAACCATAAAAAATCGATGATTAACCGATTCGACATTTAACTATATATTATATAATATACATATAATTAATTTTTGGAAAAATATATATAGACAAAGATAAAAACCTTATAACTTATTATGATTTGAGACATGTTGTAATTGAAACTCTTATGTTTTAATTATTATATTGTTGTTGTGTTGTAATATAGATTAAGGAGAAGACATCAAACTTTAATTTGTCTAATTGATGTATTGGACTTATAATTTTTATTTATTGGTTTTGGAATAATTTGATTTATTTATTTACAATTCTTAAATGTAATTATGAAACAAAAGGGTTTAACTTTCATATTTATAACTAAAAATACATTTAACCACATCTTTTAATTAAATATTATGTTAAATGGTTAAAAACCTAAAACTAAAAATATTAATCGAAAAAATGGTTAACCATTAATAACAGACTGGTTTAGATTTACAATATTGAAAAACTGATCATTTTGATTTGATTCAAAAAATGAGGTCATAGATCGATTAACTGAACCATGCATACCCCTGTGCTTTATAGGAAAAATTTTTCAAATGGATAATCAATTAAAGTAAACTTATGTCTATCATGATAAGTTGCCTTCTGGTTCTAAAAGCTGTATTGTAAAGAAAGGTTTCTTATAGATTCTATTTATTATCGTGATCACACATGAGGCTAAAAATCCATTTAAAAAACATGCCTTGTATTTATAGGAGGATAATCAAAACACAAAATCCAAAACATTGTTTTTTAACATGTATATAAAATCAAACTTTTACCTTTTTCACTTCTGCCTTCTTTGAGCTCTTTTGCCAAAATATTTCACAATCCATCTTGGTGGCTTCAATGTAAATCTTTGTCCAATAACAACACCAACAACTAAACCGCTTCCATATCCTATCAACACTACTTTCCAGTCAATTTCTATGGGCTCTTCTCCTTCACCTTTTGGTTGATGCGGTGGTTGAGGAAACGCTTCATCATCCCCGCACTTCTTTGATAAGGGTAAGCACATAATTCTTTATTCCCTAAATATGAATTGTTGTCGAATGTGTCAAATTGTCTACCTTCAGGGATTTTACCAGATAAATTATTATAAGACACATTAAAAGTCCCAAGGAAAGTGAGATCTATTAACTCTTGAGGGATCTTCCCGTTGAGCTTGTTATGGGAAAGGTCAAAAGATTGGAGATTTTTCAAGGTTTTCAAGAATGAGGGTATAGGTCCAATAAGATGATTGTTTGAAAGATTTAGGTACTGCACCTCTATTAGACCTTCAATTGTCCTTGGAATCTCACAACTAAAATTGTTATTTGAGAGATCAATCAAAGTGAGATAGCTATTGATCTTTAGATATGACATTTCAAGTCCATTGACCAAAACTTTTATGGTGTAGTCAAATGTCTCACTTGTAATATTCGCAAAAATAGACATTCCCATGTACTTATCTTGATTTGAACTTGGAGTCTTCATTGCTTGCCAACATTTGAAACGTTCTGATGGTAAGCAATTCATGAAATTATTTGAAGAAAGATCAACTATCTGCAAAGACGGAAACTCATAATAAGTCTCAGGATCTCCAATTTCTCCATGGAATTCATTAGAATGTAAGCTGAGGACCCTTAAGTGGCGAAGTGAACCTAACCATGAAGGGAAAACATCCTTAATTCGGTTGCTCCCTAAATTGAGAAACTCGAGATCATAACACTTAGTAAGAGATCTTGGTAAGTGTCCATAGAACTCATTACTACTTAAATCAATCATCCTTAAGTTACAATACCCATCATAAAAAATTGGATAAATTTCTCCAGTAAAATTGTTGTTGCTCAAGCTCAAAAGTGAAAGAGTACCTGTCAAATTTTTCAAGTATCGTAGAAGCTCACCCATCAAACTGTTATTGGATAAATCTAAGACTTCAATTGCTTCTATTTGACATATCTGTGATGGCAATTTTCCGGAAAATTTGTTGTGTGCAATAAGATAGATTAGAATATCTTCAAGTGGAATAGGAAGTGGTCCTTTGAATTTATTCTTTCTCAAGTCCAATATTTGAAGATATTTCCATCTAAAATGAAGTGGCTTATGCGATGAGCTAGTCAATAGGTTGTTTGAAAGATTCAACATTATCAAACTATCTCTGCTCATATTCAGGAACCATGTTGGCAATTCACCACTAATGTTATTGAAGGAGAGGTCTAATGATTCCAGTCCTTTTTGATGTTGTAAGAATGTTGGTAATGAGCTCAAGTTGCATGAAGCCAATTCCAAGTTCAGAAGGTGGTAAGATTGCATTGTGTATTGAGGTCACGACTAATGACAATTTGTTGAATGATAGGTAAAGCATAATAAGATTCTTCAACTTTGAAAACAGACTGAGATGCACAATACCATTGAAGTTATTTCTACTAAGATCAAGTTCCTCAATATCTTAAGTTCAGCAATGAACTTGGAAGAGAACACTGAAGTGTTGGAATAAAGATATCGAGGACAACTGGTGAGTTTGGTGAGCGAGTAAGATTTGACCACTAAAATTGATTTGAGTCGAGATATATATCAGTAAGGAGTGAGATTTGTAAGAGAAGATGGAATGTGCCTGAAAGCTTATTTGAGGATAAAACTAGATACTTAAGGCTGGATAGTTGTCCTATACAGATGGGATTTCACCTGTTATTGATTATACACAGGTCAAGCTCTGTAAGTTGAGTTAGATTTCCAATTGAAGATGGAATTGGCTGGTAAAATTGCTGAACTCAAGACTCAGTTCATTAATGAAGAAAGGTTTCCTAAGAAAGATGGTAGCTAACCTGAAAAATTAGTTTTCGAAACCCATAGTGATCTAAGGGAACTTCTCCATTGAAACTCTGGTAAATGACCAGAAAGCTGCGGATTACCGCTTACATGAAGATGCTCTAGCTGGCATTGTGAAATGGTTGATGGAAATTCGTCACGTAAGTCACAACCAAGTAGACTAAAGTGAGCTCAATGATGATAAGTTGAAATGATATTATTGGTGCTGATATGTTGACCCAATCGAGATGTAGGTTCTCAAGTTTTGTCAAGTTTTGCACCAAATCCAATAAATTTGGCTCTTTGAGTTCCAAATCACTATTCTCGGACAGATCAAGGACAACAAATTGTGAGTTTCAAAACTTGTAGAGGGATTTGGCCATCCAAATGATTGTAAGAAAGGTTTAGCTTTTAAATTGACAAGATGGAAGAGGGTGGTGTTAGAATTGAGATACCAGAGAGACAGCTGTCACTGAGATCAACTGCTATCACGTGACCATTGTTCCGGTCACACTGAATCCCATCCCAAGCACAACAGTTTTCAGACTTCATTTCTAGCTTCCATGATTCAAATTTCGTGCCTTCATAAGGATAATCACATGAACTTGTGGAATTCTTAAAAAAACTTTTCTTGAATTCCAACAGGCAGATCTGTCGCTGTGATGGCAAAATATTGAGATGAAGAAGCAAAGTTAAAATAAAGCAAGTAGAATTGAATGGTTACGAAGAAGAAAAGACATCTAGTATCCATCTGATTGGAAAAGAGTGATTTTTTGGTTGGGTGTGAATAAAGGAAGTGAAGAAGAAGACGCATTTTTATAGAGGTGGGAGTGTGATTGAGACTTGAGAGGATCGACAATGAAGGGACAGAGAGTGTTGTGAGTGTCGTCCTCACGTGAAGAGAGGAGTGTAGACTGTGGAGTGGGGCCCATTGCAGTTGCCAGATTTACGCTGTTGGTTCGTTTGCTTCATTTTCAAAGTCTAAACAGAACCAAAGAAAACCAACAAATTATTAAGTGGTTAGGTACATCTATCTTCACGTGCACATCTCATCAAATTGAATAAAGAGCTAACCAACTTACTGAACTTACAGAGTATCGTTCTAATCCAATCCACGTGGAGGGTGCAGGGAGGTAGATCGAAACAGAACCGGAAGCGGTCAATTCTTCACCCAGCCCTTTTATCTTAAATTCCTCTTAATTCAAATTTCCTGAAAAGTGATTGATTGCTTTTTATTTGCTGCGCGTATAATAATAATACTAATTATACAAGTGATTTTTTAATTATTAATTATATTTAATTGCATAATAATGATAGTGATTAAAAACAAATAATGTGGTTGAATATTAATTATTATTAAATGTATATTAATAATAATTGTTGTTATTGCACTTAACTCAAATTTACCAAAAATTGATTGATTGCGTATTATTTGCTGCATGTATAATAATACTAATTATATGAGTAATTTTTTAATTATTAATTATATTTAATTGCAAAGTAATGATAGTGATTAATAATAATAATAAATTTCACACAATTTACATTTGCATACGACGTACTTCAAATAATATACGATAAGAAGGAAGAGTTGAATTACGCTAGGAAAAAAAAATAAAAGAAAATCCCGTATCATTATAGATTAGGTTGAACAGCAATAGTTCAGTAATATTGCAAATTAAATTAAATTAGAGCATTTGATTTGAAATAATATTTTGACCTAAATTTAGTTCTATATATATGACAATAAGTCAAGCTAATATTTTAAATGTTTATAAATTGACTTGTGTCCTAATGATAATTTGATAGTAAAAATCTATTTAGTGTTATATGTAGATTTCTATCAGTATGTATGGAATCAAATAATATAATATATTATTTAGAAGAATTGGAAATTAAATAAAATGTAAATGTCCACACAAATTCTAGCAAAAGAGATAGATGAAATTTAACTTGTTTAAAAGAAATGTTGTTTTGTGTTAGCTGGTGGTTATGCCCAATTTGGAAATCTGTGTCTTATAGCTACCATATGCCGTGATGACTATGACTGTATCAATTACTTAAATCATTGGTAATCTTACTTTTAACCTTTTATAATGAGTGGTTTATATGATCTAATGATAAAGATGATTTAATAATAAAAAATAATAATAATAGTTTCGATAGTCATGATGCCAGACAAGTCATAAGGAATGAGATCAGAGATGCTTTGGAAATTATTGTCCCTTTTCCTTTTCAATTATAACATGTTGGATGGAAGCACGACTAAGACAAGTCAACAATATCACAGACTTAAAATTCTTGCATGAAATATCAAACTTGACTTAAACATGCACCAGTCAATACTCATCCCTTATATGATCACATCTCCATTTGCCATGTATGTGAAGTCCAAAAAAACAATAAAGTGCATGAAATAAAATAGTAGTGATATATGTTTCTAAGTTTTATCTATATTATTAAAATAAAATAACCTCTTTTAGTATCTTTAGTGTAAATATTTTTATTGTATATATTTTTAATACAATGTTTTTAGCATATGTGCATAAATATTTATTCTTATCCTAAAATCATGAAAATTAAATAGGATTTGAATAAAATAAAATAGGGGTTGAATAGATATAGTCTTTTTCTTTTTAGCATATGGGCATAAAATATTTTTGGTATCTTTAAAACCATAAAATTAAATAGGATTGAATTGACATAATCTTTTCTGCGTAAAATATTTTTGGTATTCCTGAAATCAAGAAATTAAATAGAGATGAAATAAACATAGTCTTTTCTTTTTTTAGTATATGGGTGGAAAATATTTTTGGTATCTCTAACATCATGAAATTAAATAAGGTTTAAATAGAATTAAATAGGGGTTGAATAGACATAGTCTTTTTCATTTTTAGCCTAAGCATATGTTTTTATATACCAATCTAAAGCTCTGATACCATATTTATACATGATAGTTACCCAACATGGAGAAGTTACATGTCGAAAATACAATTGTAATTATTATTTTAATTAATTAATAATTCTAAGACTAATTAAAATTTTCCTCTTCCAACCTGTCAAAAAAAATCTATATTAATTTATGTATGTTAGGTTATTTATTTGCACACGCATCGCGGATAAGTCGTTTGCTTGTTCAACTTAATGTAGGGAATGACATCTACGAATTTGCTATACTTAGATATTCTACTAACACAAAAGAATGCATAATGCCAATACTCATTATTTTCATTTTGGAGATATAAATATATATAAATAGTTTCATACAATCATATTGAATCAAATATTTAATTAATAATGGTGTACAAGTCTATATAAAAAAATAACAATAAATTTAGAATTAAAAGTTCAAAGAATGGTATTTTTATAATCATAATTTTAGTTATAAAATTGGGAAAAAAAAAGTCAAAGGTGATAATTGTTCACCTTGACCCCTTCTTGCGTAAGTGGAAAAGGAACTAATAACAATTCCATGTATGTTATTTCCTCCATTTAGTTCAAACATCAGAGTAAATATTACTGCTATTTTATTTCTAACCTTTTGCCTTCAAGAAAAAGGTAGTCAAGTCATTCAAATTTATCATATATAGCATAAAAGGATGATCATAAAGGGATCAATATTTGAGTGGTGCACGTTTTAGTGTATCTTTAGAATTTAGTGGTTAAACTATGTTCACTTGTATTGTTGATTGGTTGCAAGAATCGATTTTTCTTCCACTACTATTAAAGTCCTGGCATGGGACCTCCATATCATTATCCATGGGAAAATTTTGAGTTGATGCATTTCACCTTTACATCAGCGTGAAGCAAACTCCTCCCCTACCAATGGAGCATTACAAAATTTTATTTCTAATCTTTTGCCTTAAAAAAAAAAGGTAGTCAAGTCATTTAGATTTATCATAAATAGCAGAAAAAGACATGACCATAAAGGGATTAGTATTTGAGTGGTGCATGTTTTAGTCTATCTTTAGAATTTAGTAGCTAAACTCTATTCACTTGTATTGTTAACTAGTTGCAAGAATTGATTTTTCTTCTACTACTACTGAAGTCTTGGCATGGGACCTCCATATCATTATCCATGGGAAAATATTGAGTTGATGTGTATCACCTTTACATTAGCGTGAAGCAAACTCCTCCCCCTGCCAATGGTGTGTTATAAAATTTTATTTCTAGTCTTTTGCCTTTAAGAAAAAGGTAGTCAAGTCATTTAGATTTACCATAAATAGCAAAAAAGGATGTAATCATAAAGGGAACTGTATTTGAGTGGTTCATGTTTTAGTCTATCTATCTTTAGAATTTAATGGTTAAACTTCGTTCACTTGTATTGTTGACTGGTTGCAAGAATCGATTTTTCTTCCACTTCCAGTGAAGTCTTGGCATGGGACCTCCATATCATTTTCCATAGGAAAATATTGAGGTGATGTGTTTCACCTTTACATCAACGTGAAGCAAACTCCTCACCCTACCAATAGTGTATTGCAAACCAAAAAAATAAGATGACTTGAATTGCCATAAAAATATTATAGGATAAAGTGTTAAGTCTGGAAGAAAACAATTAGAAAAATATTTCTCATACCTCATCTAACTCTAACATAACATTCAACTTTAAGTGTTTAATGGTACTCTTTACTATATCGCACATATTCATATACTTTATATTGATTAAAATAAAAATGAATAAAAGAAAGCAATTGAATGTATGTATTTTTGGAGCACACAAATGTGCTATACTCATAAAAAGATTACATAAAAACTAATTAACAAAAGAAAAATGATTCGCTTTGAGTTTACATGTATATCATTTGTACCTCTTTATACCAAATTGCAAACCAAACCTAAATATAAAAGAGATGATAATATGGATGGATTTCGTTGTGCTATATGTCGTTAAGGATCACTCTCGATAATCTCTCATAACTATATGTTTTTGTTGGATTTTAAGGAATATTCATGCAAACAAAGCAAAATGGACATAAACAACCACCTGTCGATATTACACACCCAAAAAAAAATATTGAACTTTTGATTTTATAATCGATATTTGGTACAAGTACGACACTAACAATTTCTCACCATTTGTTGCAAGATTGAAAGAATAGGATATGGAGAAAACTTTCGAATAAAGCCCGAAACTTGCTCGCGGAATGGCATACCAAATATCTTGACTATGGAGCAGTATTTTACTATTCATATTAGGATATGCAAGCACGAGACCTGGCACTAATTAAACGGGAGAGCCTTGTGGATGAATTAAACCTCCACTACAATTACCACTCGTTACGCCGACATAGGAGTGAATCTATTATGCTTTCACAGGAGCTCTCCTAGGCTTTCGCGTAGGCTATTTAGAAAGTGTTTAGATGCCCCTCCTCAATCTTTGGAGAATGCGGCGTTGTATTATTGTAAGTTCTCTGTTCCGAACATTTCCTGAAAGTAGACGACAAGTTTTAAATCTTAATGCAGGCATTTCATATCTCGTTGAATCAGTCTTTTTCGCCACATCGCGTATAACGGGAATCGAACCCCCTCCGCTGCTGTCGGGCGGATGGAGAATGTCCTACTTCGATCCAGCAACTTGTTAGGATAAGAGAGGTTTGGAACCCTTTCCCTTTCTCTAATATCCATAGCGAGTGAGATCCCTTGTCTTTGTCGCCTACCTCTCTATAGAATAGCACGATAGACGCCCTAACCTATAGCAACTCAAAATATCGAATCAAGTCTCCGCTCTTTAGATCAGTCCATCCGTAGTTTAGGAAATCCGGTAAATTCTTCCTTAAAGTATATGACCTTCCCCTCCCTCGCACCAAGGGAGTCTTTCTTTCCCCTCCCATAAAGAGGCTTTCTTCTTCCTTTTCTAACAAGGATGATGAGCGACAATGACATTCATTCAATACTAATAAAAAGAAAGGTAAGACCGCTTGTATTCACCAAGATGTTGAATGATAAAATGCGCCAATACTGATAGGGTCTGTTTGGATGGTCTGCTTTTCATTTGTATCTGTATCTTTTTTAAAATGATATGTGTAAATATGTTCAATTACATATATATTTGATTTTTATTTGATCTTTTGATGAGAACTGCCAATTTTTTTTTTATCCATATCGATTTCTTGATAAATAATTTGTTAGAAAAAAGTTTGAAAAATATATATGTATTTACCCAAAAAACCCAAATAAACAAACCCATAATTATGAAACAATTTGTTACTAGGAATGGACAAAGAGTCGTCCTGATCCGAAACACATGAAGGGAGCAGGGTATGGAGCAAGGCTCGTTACATGTGCCGATTGAATCGGTGGAACGTAGATGGGAGAGGATATTATCCATATAAGTTACATATGATGTACTTTAAATAATTATAATAATAACAAAATAAATTTCACAATCACAAGGAAGGGTTAATTACGAAAAGATAAAAAAAAAAGGAAAAAGAAAATCCTATGTCGTTCGGTGGATCAAGAAATAGTTTAGTAATATTTCCTAACCCCTCCAGTCCCCTTTTTCTATTTTAGTTAAAAATGAAACAAATTTAAAAGGGGAACAATTGGAAAATGGAAAATGTATGAGGCTCCGAGACACTTTGCTTTTTCACCAACTATGACCTTCCGAAAGAATGAGGTCTTCGGGAGTGAAACTAGAGGAAAAGATAGTGAAGCTTAGGAAAATAAAATTTTACTTTTGTGTATGTGTGTGTGTGTGTTTTTTTTTTTTTTTTGGCCAAACAGGTATGGAAGTAATTAACGGATTAAGGAAAAAAATAATCATCTTTTTTAAAAAAATTACACAAATCCATCAGATGAAAAAATAATCCCAAAAATAGGCAAGTTAAACTCGTCTCTTAAAGAGACGAGGTTGAAGATGACTTGATTCGACCTCGTCTTTTGAAGAGATGAGGTCGGTCATTAATGACATCTCTCTTTGAGAGACGAGTTCAACTTGCTTATTCTTGGGATTATTTTTATCCTAATGGTATTTTTGTAAATTTAAAAAAAAAAGCAATATTCATTTTCTTTTCCCGTAATTAACAGTCACAGAAAATGGAAAGAAAGATTTAAAATACAAAATAAATAATTTACTTTTTTCATTAAATGTCAAATCTACCCTCATCAAATATAAAAAGAAAGGAAAAAAAAAAAAAAGACAAGAATTGCCGATTTCATCTGGAAAAAAGCATAGGGCCAAAATAAAAAAGAAAAGAAAAGAAAAAACAGGTAAAAAGAATGAAATCATAACGATTCCTCAAAATATAACGGAGGTATAAACTACCAATAACGTGCTGCTTTCATAGAACTTGAGAATAGTGATTTTCATTTATGTTTTTTATAGATTGCTAGTCATTGGAAAATAGAAGTTCTAGAGGTTTGAATATTAATCTCTAAATAGGATGGATCAAGTTAGATTTTAATATTATAATATGTATTAATAAAAAAAAAAAGAAAAATGAGTTATCAGTGTGAAGTTTTAACATAATAAGTAAACACTTATTAGGCTTTTCCACATCTCTAGTGCACTATGCCACGTATACTATGAACAATATCTAAAAAATTTTTAGTCTCATCATTTTTCTCATGTTATAATGTGAAGAATAGTATGACTATGACATTTAAGATTTGAGTTTTAGATGATTTTAGCAGTAAACATCTCAACTTGTCGATCACCATTGCTTATAAATTTTTTTTTCACCTAAACTTAATCTATTGACATGTGGATAAGTCAAGCTAATATCTTGAATCGAATATAAAATGATATGTGTAGTAAATGATTAATTAGATGGTAAAAATCTAATTAGTGTTATATATAGATTTCCATTTATTTATTTATATGGATCAAATAATATAATAAAGGGTTTACAAAAGTTGAAAATTAATTGAAGTGTGAATTTTGAAAAAATTAAATTTGTTTTAATATAAGTGTTGTTCTGTTTTAGTTGGTTGCTATGCCCAATTTAGAAGTTTGTGTCTTATGGTTACTATTAATTTGATGAATTATGATGTACCAATTACTTAAAGCTATTATGTTTTTTTATGTAATTTGAGTTGTAACCCTCTGTAATGAGTGGTTTAGATGATCAAATTATAAAAATGATCTAATAATAACAAATAAGAAAAATGTAAAATTTGGTATTAAACTTTGCATAAAAATTTTATTTGATACCTGAACTTTGAAGTGGTCAATCTAATACCCAATAAGAATTTTCGTGACTATTTTTCTTACTTCACTAGCACCATTTGCTTTTTAACCTAACTTACAAGAAATAGCCTATCAATTCTAGATATATAGTGTTAAGAGTATTAGTAAAAATTCAATTTTATGTTATTTGTTTTGCATCTGAGCAAATTTAAAAAATATTAAGGAGATACTAAAAATGACCACAAAAGTTTGATTGGATAATAAACTGATCACTTCAAAGTTTAGATACTAATTTGAATTTTCGTGAAAAACTTGGGTACTAAGTTTGATATGTACCTAAAAAAACAAAATATTTCAATAATCACGATCCTTGGACAAATGATAGAATGTCTATTCTCTTACGTATGGAGTTAACCAAAAGGCCTTATTTGAGGGTTTTGTTCCTTAGATGTTAGTTCTTTTTGTATATTCTTTAATTATTTTTGTGATGGACTATGAGCTCATTGTTCACATTGATTGGAAGATTTCACCTAGACCCCTAAATTATATGCATCGGTGAAATTAATTGACGAACATGAATTACACTTCTTTTCATATTTTCTTCTATAAATGTAATAAATTCTTCTTTTGTCCTCTGAAAATGAGAAAGACCCCAAAGATGCAATTCATGGCCATGATGATTTTGGTGGGCAATGCTTGTGGGGATAAAGACAATATAAGTGTCTCTACTTCGAAATTTTGGCAAATTAATGTTTAAAATTCCATTTTCTACAATATAGTACTCTCTTTATAGAACAATGTTCAAATTTTTATCTCTAACCATTACAATTTAGTTCACTAAGACACTGTATCAAACTCTATTTACAAGTAAAAGCACTAAATTGTATATATATATAAAAAGAAATGTTAATATTAAATTGCCAAGATTTGAAAATAGAAACATTTATATTTTCATTTTCCCATAGTTCAATTGCCTTTCATATGTAAATAGTTCAACTTGTGATATGCTAGGTACTGTGATGGAACTCATGTTGTGTACTACTTTTAAAAGTAGAGCTTGCTCATAGGAGTCATGGACAGTCATCATCTTCAAATAGCTATAGGTTACATTGATGGCATAGAGCATGTGGTGTGTTAAGGTGCTATGAAATATTGGGGTTTGTGGTCATATTACCTCGTTTTTCCTTTCACGTTGTATTCCTTGTATTTTTCACCTTGATGTTTTTCTTTCTTTTTCATGTATTGTTGTTCAATTTAATTTATTGAATTCCTCTTGAGCTTCGTGGCAAAACCTTAAGATAACAACACCTATTGATGTTGTTTAATTTATTATTATTGGATGTTGACTTGTGTTGCACTCTAAGGTCAGATATTGAGCGGATTAGAATATTTATATGATGTGCTTAATGTTGATTGCATGCTTAAAAGGGGAGATGTGTTGTATTATTGAGTTAAAAAAGAAGATTATAAGGGAAAAAACAATTGATGACGATTTAATTAAACAATTGCATATTTTTCCACAACTATTGATATAATTGTCCTAATGTTAAAAGACTCAGCTGTTTGTTATGTGCATACCTTATTCTAATGAGTCAGCTTGCATCATCATTTTTTTTATGTTGTCAAAGGTACACATTAGGTTGATTTTCATGAACTCAGCATATCTTTTGTTATGATATTGCTTTTGCCATTATGGTATATTTAGCTCTTCTTTATATGACTTAATTTTTAACTTGAAACAGAAGGTTGTGGCCTCCTTCACTTGATGCATTTTATTATATGAACACATAATATTTAGGCAATCCTGCAATCTTGAATTAGAGGTTTTATGTAAAAATGTTGTTAAAAACCTATATGACGTTCAAAAATCTAATTTCAAATGTATTTGATATATAACTTTTAATCTGTACAATTATAAGGATTTTAGTTCAAATTTATATTTTATATTATGCTAGTGCTACCGGTGACGGTGGAATATGTCCTAAGAACTATTTTGGAGCATATCATAGGGCAATGCCTTGTATGTTGTGACCTTAAAGTCCTTTGTGGTGATAGATAAAGTTGTTGTGACCTTTTTTGCTAATTTTCAATTACTAGGTAGGTAATTATATTTGTTGTCACAAACTTTATTTTTGCCAGTAACTACATAGGAGTTACGATTGCAAAATTGCACATAGATCCAAAATTTGTTTAAGACTGGTCCTTGCATCATGTAAGAATTTTGATGCTTTTTTTTTTTAAATTAAGATGAGTAAATGAAGGTCCTTTGATAAGCTACTTTTCAACAATGGTATCTTAACGGAGGTTTCCCTTTTTCTTGTTCATGTGGGCCTTGTCAACAGGCCAAGATTGATATTGTAACATTTTCACCATATATGTTACTTGTAGGATATTTTGTTAGATTAATTATTGGAAATCATTATGTGAAAAGGTTAACTTACTCCTTGTTAAATTATTTACTCCATGTTGGGCCCAAAAAAAAAAAAAAAAAAGCACTTTACTCCATGTTTTTTCCATAGCAAACCACAATTCGATGTCAAGAGGAGATAAAATTAGTTCATAGAGAACTTTTTTTTTTTTATACTACAATTTCAAGTCTTAATCTTTTACCATCTTATCATTTCTTTGTAAATAGCATTTTATGGATCGCCAATCTACTTTGCGTGACCTTTGCGCCCTCTTATCATGTAAAATGACTGTGAGTCTAGGAAATCTTAAGTCACAACAGCCAACTTATAGAATTTTTTATACTTGTCTCCTACATCATATATTTTGTCTTGTTGATATCCTCTCGGCAATATCCTTAGAATTAGTTATTGGTTTATAAGTATTGATGAAGTAGATGCTACTCCAACTTCAGCAAGACTAAGCAATGAATCTTATAATCCCGATACTGATAATTTAATCATTATTCTAGGTATTATTTATATATGGCAAAATAAGACTCATTTACTCTAATGTGTGAGCACATCCCTCTCACAAACTAGTAGTGAACAGAATTTTTGTCTTCTTTTAATTAAAAATTCAATTTTGCAGACCTTCTATGTAAACACTTTACTATAATTTATCTTATTGTTTTTTCCCTTTTTTGCAAGACAATTATTATATTGAAAAATTTTATGAAAATACCAAGGCTTTGAAGAAGAAAGATGGTTGGCTAAGACAGCTTAACTCTAGATTTTTCACTTTTTGAATTTGTATAAACTCTTTTCATTAATTTATTTCAGTGGAACTTTTTCAAGGACACAATTATTATAATTTTAATAATTTTCATGTGATTTATTTTTATTTTTTACTTTTGTGCATATCTAATTATCATTATAGTATTAGATCCTTAATGCAAGCTTCTCTATCATGCTAAATGCAATTAATTTTTTATTTTATAAAACCAATTATTTAAAGCTCAAATTTAATGAGGTCATTTAGAAAAGAGAAAAAAATGCTTCTAGAATTAGAATTGTATGAACAAAAATATGCTTATAATATAGAAACAACAATTATTATAAAACTTAATATTAAAAATTCATGAATAAAAAGTTAAGTCTATTTATCAAACATCAAGCTTTGATATTTCTCTTATCAACACTTAACTTGGAATTACTCATATGTCTATACAACTCATTCATATTTTATTTTATTTATTTATTATTTATTTTTCACAAGAAGCACGGATGGGTATACGACCCCCCCCTCCTGCGTGGTGTTTTAAAGGAATGAGAAACATGGCCAAAACATCAAACCGTGTTTCATTTGTGTTTGAAACTTAGAGAAAAGCACGGCTAGATAAGGCAAGCTGTGTTTTGCCTGTGTTTTATAGTTATACAAAGCATTTTGATAAACGAATAGTAGCACGATTTGATAAAAGGGGTCGTGTTCTAGCCGTGTATCATTTGTACTCCATTTCTTTCAAAATCAAAGAGAAACATGGTGTGATACTTTTGGTTGTGTTCCAATTGTGTTATAATTTTCCATTCGAAATCCTCACAGTGAGAAGCACGGTTGCATACAGTGGCCATATACACCAAACCACATGCATCTCTTCAAATAGGCTTATTTGTGATTCTTAGTGAGTTACGTGAGTAAATGCACTCCCACATGTTTCCCTTGTGTTTCCCTTTGAAAAATAGAGCATGCACACATACACCTTTAAACATGTCATTTTTGTTTCCATAAGCTTACACTCACCCACCATAACAACTTGATAACTTCATACATGCACAAACTCAACATCCTCTTCATCAAACAACTCAATTCTACTTTAACACTAAAATAACACTTCATCCACCATACTTAACTACCTATCAAAACAACTTCATAACGCATTTGCTGTAAGTTCCAATGATGCATATAAGTCTAGAAATCAACTTAATTCATTCTTATTAAACTCAACTCATTAAGAAATCATCATAATAGAAATTTATACTTATGAAAGAAATATGTAATTAGATAATCACAAAAGCATGCAAAACCTTACCTTCAGCTTCCTTAACTTAGTAATGAAGTCTTAAAGGAGTTTTTGATGAATTATTGAAGAAAAGTTAATGAAAATTGGTCTTTCTTTCTCTTGTACTTTAAGTGTCAGTTTTTCACTGTTTTATAGTTGAAATTATGAAAATTTTCTTTGATAATTATCCTAAATTTGCCTTGACTTTTGTGGCATCTTAAGGGGAAGAAAAGGCTTTAGGCTTGGGCTTATGTTTGGTATTTGGGCTTGGGTTAGGTTTAAAATCTACTTAGCATTAGGTTGAGTTTGTTTTGATGAAAAATCATGGGTTTTACTAAGACCAACATGTAAAACACTACAATTACTAAATCATACTAACACATTAAATTTTATTTAGCTAAACATTCAACACAATTTCTTATATAAATCAATCAATAAATATATACATGCACAAATGAAATTTAAATCATGCATTCAAGGTTAGGATATTTCATTTTTTTTTCACAATAACTAATAGAATTAAATTCATTTATCATAGAATTATTTTTAACTAACTAAAATCTTGTGAACAGCTATTTTTTTTTTAGTACACTATAACTAATAATTATATTATTCATGTTATAAATGTTATGATTTTATCACATAAAGTATTTCTTAGTAATACTAACTATATCATCTGTTAACTCTATTTTTTTAATTGATGATTAATTTTCCAAGTGATATATCTATAATATGTTACAAAATTTACTAAATATCATTAATTATTTGTTGAATGATTTTTTTCATACTTATGAAGTTAGAAAATATTATAGTGAAATCATTGATAAGATTTTTATACATATATAAGATGCAATATAGTTGTAAGTAAGCAAATACATATTAATAATTTTAATATTACCTTAATTAAGATCTCTTCCACAACCCATCTCCACCCACCCACACACACACCACCACCCCCACCCCAACACTCACAAACCCCCTACCCCCCGTCTAAAAAGTATCATTTTGTGCGTACCCCTATTCATGGGTTCAATTCAAACAATTTAAATCTTCAACATGCACTAATTATGTAATTTTGATTTAATAACATATTCTTTTCCCTATTATTAATATTACAAAAATGAACATAGATTATTGAATAACTATCCTATATAGATATATCTTTTGATTTATTTTTGATAAAAGTAGAACTTATATGTATTTGATAGATTAACCCTATTTTTCTAATTGATAATTACTATTCAAGTAATACACACACACACACAAAAAAAATTCTTATGGAATGCACTAGATACCTTTTAATTATTGATGAGCTAATCATTAATACGATAGGACCATAGTTAACATAGATTAACATCTTAAAATGAAGTTATTAACAAGTTGTAATAATGGAATGTGACATTATTATCAATGGAAATAAGATTGGACTATAATGATTGATGCCAACATTATATCATGAGATAATTAGTTGTCACTAGATATGCATATACCTAGATACAAAGATTAATGGACTCCAAGTGCTAATATCTAGTTGGGATAACAACTTCACTTGTATTTGCTCCACCAACAAATATCCCTTTTTTAGTATTGATTCGTTATGGTGATGTACCATTATTTAGGCAAATTTAATTCAAAATTTGTCATGGTTTGTGATTATTACTAGAGTCATTATTTGTTGGGCTTCATAACCTATCCTTGATATGCTTTAAAATATTTATATAGATAAACTATTTAGACAACAAGATTGGGTGAATGCAATTTATGAACTTCACATTCATTTATTAGGCAATAGAGATTCATAGTTGACTATCGAAGCCTTTAGATTTGAGTTGTTACAAATTGCATGATATACTATTTTTTTTGCAAATTAATTAGCATTGAGAATTGTCTAATTGATTAGACACATGATGTATATCATAAGTCTAGTAATAATTATAAGGGTTAATTATAAAAACATGACCTATGTTTTCGCATTTTTATAAAAACATGACCTGTGTTATTTTTTTAACAATTAACTAACCTGTACTCCTCTCCATTTTGTTCAATCTAAGATCTCATTAAAGCAACCATGTGTTGGAAATCTAGCCAAAAAAGAAAACGCCATGTCACAAATCTGGCAAAAAAAGAATAGCATTTTGAAAATTTCTTCACTATCTTCTTCTTGCCACCATGGGAACAAAAAGGAAATGACCAAGACAATGCACTTGAAAAAAGATTAACAAGAAGAAGAACTTCATTGCAACCCAGTAGCATTGCAACCCATATGTGAAACCCAATATATGATAAACCTAGATGGAATGATTATGAGTTCTATACTTATAACTCCAATATATATGAAAGCTTAGACGTGATTTGAACCAAACCTACGTTACAACCTAGTAGCAACTGGCAATAGCTTTATTCGAACAAGAAGAAATACTACTTAAGAAGACAAAGAAAGTGACGACTCTTTAGAGAGAGAAAGGGAAGGGAGAAAAGGACCTCATCTTCTACCCTAAGTCCTTCTCTCTCTAACTCCTCTCTCTCTTTGTCTCTCTCTCAAGCTTCATGGGACCAATCCAAACCAACACAATGAACTAGAATCAGACCCACTATGCCAAACTAGCTTGAACAAAATCAAGCAGCCATCATGTGAAGTTTAAAGAAACCCATGACAAGAACTCGAGCCCTTAGGCCATGGTATGTGAATGGTAGAAGAGAACATAAAGACAAAAGATCTATCTTCTTTTCAGCAAAACAAACCTGAGTCCTTGTACATGTTCGGGGTAAGTTGTACTAAAAAGATTAATAAATGATTCGTGGTTTTTCTTTAAAGTGTGTTGTCTTGGTCCCTTTTTTTTGTGTTTTCATGGTGATAAGAAGAAGATAATAGAGAAAAATTCAAAGTGCTTTTCTTTTTTGCCATATTTGCAACACGTAGTTTCCTTTTTTGGCTAGATTTACAACACATGGTTGATTTAACAGGATCTTGAACGAAACAAAACGAAGAGGAATACATGTCAGTTAATTGTAAAAAAAAAAAAAACACATGTTTTTGTAAAAGTGCACGTTTTTGTAATTAACGCTAGCTATAATAACAAGTTAGTAGTGAATACTGTGGGGAAAAACTTAGCTTAAGTCGTCATTTGACAATCTAAAATTAGGATGTGATAATTTTGTTGTATTTTAGTAAGTTTTATTGGATTATGGTACGTTTTAGAAATTTATCATCGTATTTTGATGATTATGTCTTATTGTGATAAGTGGCGACCTAAGCCAAGTGCATCTCATATATTGTAGATATTGCATCTAGGGTTTGAATCTAGAATGTGTGAAAAATTTCCTAATAGTAGCTTCATTATCTTTTACTACATGTTGATGATTATCAAATACCTGAGGCTAAACATATTTAAGAAATGAAATATGTTATTGTTGTTGTGTGTTACGATGTCTCTAGTCACAATTGAAGTCAATTTTAAGCGCATAACTGCTATGGTGTCATATTAAGTCTACTTAGTTATGCAGATTATTGTTAAGGTAGATTTTCATTTTCTTTTTCCTTTTTCTGTGTATTGTTATTTATTTGATATGATGGTTATATATAAAAAATAAACCAGCAGAAAACATAATATGGTGGGGCAATCACTATGCACTATTGTGTTTAGATTTATTTTGGTGTCATGGATGCATGGTCATGGCATGTGCCAGATTTACCGTTTCAACCATCCCAAAATTTATATTTGAAAAAAATTATGGAAAGGAAAAAAAAAAAAAGCGAAAGACAGCTTTCACTGTCTTCTAAGCTGAAGAGACATCTATTCATAATTTTTAACTATGCATATAGCTTCACAATCATTTGCATTTCTTTTCTTTTTCCTAAATGTGTTGTTATGATAAGTTACTAGAACTATCCCTTAAATTTTGTTAATTTTCAATCCTTGGTTATTCTACTTTTCTAAGCTCTTACTTTTTCGAGAATTATCCACAGTTCACAAATTTCATAGCACATAATATATATATATATATGTATGCATATTAGTGTTGGTGCACTTGCTATTATTATGCAGATTTTCCTAAATTCTTTTTTTTATATTTCAAATATATGGCACTTCTAACATTGTTCACAGTATCATTCAATCAATTATTTCGCATGACATTAAAATAAATAATAGAAATAATATATTAAGTTTGTTTTTTTTTTTAATCTATGAGATGACAATTGCGTATGAATCCCTACCTTGAAAATCGTGACTTCACCATAAAATTGTCTTTCCGTATATTTCTTCATACATGCTTACCCCTCTTATCTCTTATCTCTTATATTTATTCATGCATGCTTATTCCTACGATGTTTGCAACTCAACCCTTGAAAATAGAAAATATTGTTTTCAGGCCTTTCTTTGATCATATCGTTAAAGCTGATGCTGTTTCAGACCATTCAGGCCAGGAGTTGTCACATCTTGCGCAAGCCAAGGCATGATCCCCAACCCGAATCATTCAGTTTGAGCGCATTATACTGTTCGTTTTAGTTTGGTATTTTCATTTTATTAAATCCAACCTTTAATTTGAGTTTTATTATTTTTTTTTTTCCACAAATCGGTTCTGTTCATGATTTGATTAATAAATAATTACTCAAAATTTTGTTTTGTTTTTTTTTTTCTAAGATGTGATAAAGTCGTGGAACATCCTGTTTTGCGTAAACCACTTTTTCTATAGTAAAAGCATGTATATTATTCTTTTTTTTCTTTTTTTTTTTCTAATTAGACCTTACAAACTAATCTCATCCGAGAAAAAGGAATTTTATAGTGACACTTAATTCCATGTTCTATAATCAATGACTACTGACTTTTGGTGCAACATGGAAATATTACTGCTAAATTTTAAAGATTATTTGGCATAAAAGAAAAATTTGAGGATCCAGAGGATCACCTAATAACACTTTATAGACCAATCTCCTTTGATTGAGTCACTGCGGGACTGGGTTTTAAGAGACAACAATTTCTACTTTTTATCCAAGATTTTTTGACGAGAAAGGTTCAGAGACACGAATACTCGTCAATTTCTTAAGTTAACTATGATAAAGCTTTACAAAAAAACTTCTCAAATGGAATATTTTTTATAGTAACTTATGGCTTTCATGGCAGTTGTCTGTATGTAAGTAAGGTGAGTTCGAATCGATTTGGTTCAATTTTTTTGAAAATTAAATCAAGTCATAATTTATTTTTGATTTTTTTTTCATCTCAAACCAAACCATTAAATAATAGTTTGGTTTGAATTTAAAAATTTTCAAACTATTAAGTAATGGTTTGGTTCAGTTTGGATTATAGATTATAAAAAAATTTTAATTTAAAAAAAATTTGCTCTAAAATATTATTATGTATTTTTAAAATATTTTTTTTCATTAGAAGAGCTCGTAAGTCTTCATCAATCAAATTTTAATGGTATTATTTTATTGTAGGATTGTTTATAGTTATGCCGTCAAAATAAGACAAAAAGATTAATCGTATAAAAATGCGTATCGCAGTTGCAATGCAAATTAGACATATGACTGCGATCAAATTAAAAGTATCATTTATCTTGTAGAAAAGAATATTTCAATTTATGTGTTAAGATATAATCAAAGGAATGATGCTTATTCATTAAATCAAAACAAAAATAAAAAGAAGATATGATCATAATATTGTAGATAAATAAGACAGGATAAATCATCTTTGATAAATGATATTTGCTTGAAAAGATATCATATCATTGTTTGTGGATTATAAAAAACATGAAAAAAGTTATTTGCCGCGGGTTTTTACTTTTTATATTTAGAAATTTTTTTCCTTAAGATTTATGGAACAGTTGGATTCGAATAAACGGTGGGGTTCGGATTTAAGTTGAAACCATAATCGATTTGAATTGGTCCAATTTGAACCGCAATTCAAACTGCTTATTAAAAAATCACAAATTTAACTTGGTTTGAAGATTTGGTTGGATCGGTTTTTTCCCTTGCCCATATATTTAAATAGTTGTATCGAGGCGTTATGCACAAACCTAATTTTATATGTGGACATTGGACAGAGTGCGTCATCCTGATCCAATCATTATTAATGAACGGTTGCAAAGGGTGTAGACGGTAGAGTGGGGCCCCTTACACTTGCGGATTGAATCGGTGGAACAGAGAAGGCAGAGGATATGTACTTCAAACGATAATAATAATAATAAATTTCGCAATCAGAAGGAAGAGTAGAATTACACTAAGGAAAAAAAATAATAAAAGAAAATCCTCTATCATTAATATTCATTATAGTTTAGGTGGACTTAGGAAATAGTTCAGTAATATTGCAAATTAAATTAAATTGGAGCTTGTTGTTGAGTTTCCACGATGCTCTTTTTCCCTTCCCCTTCCCCTCCTCCCCTTTTTTTTTTTTTTTCCTATTTTAGTTAAAAATTGAACAATCTAAAGGGGAATAGGAAACATCTTAAAAATGTAATCCATTCAAAGTTGATTAAAAAATGATGTTGTAATTTGAATAAAAAATTATGGACGTTCATACCAAAATGAAATCTGGCTGTTCTAGCTAATGCAACCGTAATTTAAAAGAAAATAAAATTTGTTGATCTATAAATATATAAAAATTTACAAATTTTTTACTTTTAAAATTCATCATAATTTCGTATCATTTGAAAATTCCTCCTCTCATTTCACAAATTGTGCTTATAATTCTAAAAAATTTCTCCATCCACAATTTCTTGTATATGAACCAAATAATTCTCAAAATTTTCCACATGATGATTCATCAAACTTACAAAATTTTCAAAATCCACAAAATTCACAAACTAAATCTACCTTTCATTTGGTGCATTTTTCCAAAGTGTCCCTAATTTACAATGTTCTTCAAATTTTCCAATTATGAGTCAAAGCCCCACAAAATTTTAGTCCTAATTCAAGACACTTGAAAACACCATATTTTCAATATATTCCTCATATTTCACTTGAAAAACTATCAACCATTCAATCTGATTGGAAATTCTCCACCGCAATCGAATTTAGATTAATTACCATAAAAACCGATTAATACAAGCTCACAATACCCACAATATTCTATGAAAAAAAAAATTAAAAGATGAGCATGATAATGAAAATGGGGGAGATCAAGCTCGTAGGAAAAAATGGGAGCAAAAAATGGGAGCAAAATAATGATAAGCTTTTAACGAGTCCATGAAGAGTTTGAGAAGGGACAATCGTATGAGAAAGAGAAAAATCCATTGAGACGAACATGACAACAATGTAAAGCTTAATGGTAAAAAATCTCAAAAAATGTCATGAAATTTGGGGTTTATTCCGATCAAATAAAACAACATAGACAAAGTGAAAAAGTGAGCATGATTATATAAAAGATGCTCATGATTTATTAGAAAAAATGAGAATAAATTATGCAAGTCGAGCGTAATGAACCCAAATGGAGATCTAAATTCGGAAATGCCGAAAAAAATAAAAGTAAACGCTCCAGAGTCAATAGCTCTGGAGCATATACTAGCTCTGGAGCATATACTAGCTCATTATCAAATAATGATATATTAACAAATAATGAGGCAAGTGAGGCATGTATTTGTCCACCTGGTAAAGCGGTAGCAAAGAGAAAAGGCAAAGAAAAGACTGAAAGTAGTGAGAAAGTGGATGGATTTATTCACGAGATATAAGACTTGAGCATGGTAGACCGGGATAAAGTGGAGTTTCTACGTAAAATAAATGAACTGAGAGATAAAGAAATTGAAACAATAAAGGAGAAGGAACATCCAAACAAGAAAAAGAATGTTGAAAACAAATCTAATTGGAGAAATCACTAATGATGGTCGATACATCATCAATGAATGATGTACAAAAGGAATGGACAGAAGAATGCGTACAAAGATCATTAAAAGAAAAAGGAATTGCTAGTTCAAAAAAAAACTATAAAAAACTGCTGATATAGACTGGATTGAGGCCTAGGTCGAGAGGCCTCGACCTAGGCAGTGAACCAAAATTGTGGCCACAGACTAAGTCGCGGCTTGGGTCAAGGCCTTAACGGTGGCCTCAACTTAGTCGCGAACTAATATCACAGCCACAAGCTCATAATTGTGGCCGCAATTTAAGGTCGCAACTTGATCGCGGCCATAATCGAGGCCTCGACTGAGTTTTTTATCATAATTTCAGTTCGCATTTGTGGAAACTTCAATTAATCATAACTTTTGTTATATAACATAGAACCTCATCATAATATGTCCACACGAAGCTCGTTTAGAGATGTATATTAGTTATGAACACTTAGTGCAACATAGCAAGTACAACTAATATTGATGATGTCTTAGGTTTTTTTTTTTTTTTTTTTTTGGTGTAGATATACTTTGATGTTTGAAGGCTCAAAACGCTTAAAATTAGATAATGAATGCATGTAGACATGCACAAACACACTTAGACAAAGGCACGAGCCAAGTCATACTCGTGATATGGGCTAGCCGAGTGGTGCTGGCTAGCATGACCTATTGGCCCATTTCAACTGTATGGGTCATGATCGGCTAAAATGACCTAGCGGGTTACTTACTTAGGCCCGATTCTTTGCCTTTAACTTGTTAACCGGCCTAATCAGGCTAGATTAACAATAATATTTTATGGAAAAAAACAAAGAGGAAACAGGGAAAAGAAAAAATAAAAGTGGAAATAAATAAATGTGAATAAGAAAAAACATCTTGATGAAACTACTTTTAATGTGAGTAGTAAGTTTATTATTGTTCACAACTTTTAATGTAGTTTTGTTATTAACAATACGGATAATAAACGTACTTCAAAGAATGTCTGGTTAGATTTATATAGACTTGTAACTAAAGCAAATTATTTTTTCTTGAAAATTAGTGGCATCTTTTTCTTCGTGGGAGTTGTTTCCGTTTTGAGTGTTTTGTAGTCCTATAGTACTTATTTTATAATTAAAAGTAGATGTGCTAAATACTATTGTATTTAAGTCCAATTTTGTATAAAGTTAAAAGTTTTTTTTTGTTAATTTTAAATTTTATCTTATTTCTTTATTTTTTTAATTTATCTTCTAGCATTTTTTTATTAATAACTGGTTTAATGGGTCATCAATCGGTGGTTAGCCCAGCTAGTCTAAACCAGATTAGGCTCGTGTTGACATTTACATGCATCGGCGTACACACAAAAATACATAGACACACATACACACCATATGTGAGAGGCCACATATTCTTAAATTTTACGATCAATATTAGTCATCTCGTACCGGTTTCCACCCACTCTGACTAAAATCATATTACTTTATTAGTCATTACTAGTATAATCCATTTACAACATCGAACTAGAGTGTCGGTCTATACTATAACAGCGAATTATGCCAATTATACACACATTTGCTCATAGACGTTTAATACCTAAAATTGTCGACCAATTTATTCTATTTCGATCGACCACTTTATTACATTTTAGCGACAAAAAAGTAAATGCTTTTCTAAATGAAAAAAAAAAAAGAAAGCAAAAAGTTGAAAATGTTTGAGCCTTTAATGAAACTTGTAATTTCTTAAGCACTCAGACTTACACACAATGGAAGTTAAAAGTGAATGGGAAGAAATTGATGGAAAAGAGACGAAGGAAAAGATGTGAAAAGTTATTTTGCCACCATACATAAGATTTTGAGAGGTCTTGGTCCATTAGATTCATGTAAAATCAAATAGACACATATTGAGTTTTGGAATTTGTTATGTCCTTTCCTTACGTTTTCTTTTGGACCACAGTCTCATGATAACATAAGAATACAATAAAATCAAATAGACATATACTGAGTTTTGGAATTCCTTTTTTTTTTTTTTTTGTTTGGAATTTGTTCAGTCATTTCCTTACGTTTTCTTCTAGGCCATAGTGAATTCTTCAAAGTATGTTTAGTTAGATTTATATAGACTTTTATCCAAAGTGAATTCTTCTTTCTTAACAATTAGTGACATCTTTTTCTCCGTGGGAGTTGTTTTTATTTTGAGTATTTATAGTCCTATATTACTAATTTTATAATTAAAAGTAGATGTGTTAAAGACTATTCTATTTAAGTCTAATTTTATTTAAAGTTAAAATTTTCTTTCTGTTAATTTTAAATTTTATCTTCATTTTTTTAAATATTTTTTTAATTTATCTTCTAGCATTTTTTTTAATTAATAATTGGTTTAATGGTCATTAAGCTAGTCTAAACTAGATCAGGCTTGCGCTGACATTTACGTGCACTGGCGTACACACAAAAATACATAGACACACACACACACACACTCACCATATGAGAGGGGCCACGAATTCTTAAATTTTAAATGGGATGTGTTTGTGTATAAATGAATAATACATCCTTGATAGTATTAAATGAAAATGAATTAAAAGTATTATATTCTTAGACACAATTTATATTTCAAGTTTAGAACTTTCATTTTTTCATTAATTTAAAAAATGACGTATGGTCAAGAATCAGACTACACCTACCTTGGACTTAGTAGGTTCATGGGTTGAGACCCACCCCACCTAAGACCAAAGTGATTTTAGGAGAGGTCCTAATCTATTGAAACCAAACTCATGACATGCCTAGTTTGAGAAATTACATCATGTGTGGACTAAAAATAAATTACAAAAAGCTTTCATAATAAAAAAATTTGAATTAAAGATTGAATATATACAAACAGGAATTAAACATATATATATTCCGACTAATCATATTGCTTATTAGTTATTATTAATATAATCCATTTATAACATCGAATTGGAGTGCCGGTCCATATTATAATAGTGAATTATACCAATTATACACTCATTTGCTCATAGCCATTTAATACCTAAAATTATCAACCAATTTATTCTATTCTGATCGACCATTTTATTCCATTTTAACGACAAAATAATAAGTGCTTCTCTAAATTGAAAAGAAAAGAAAGCAAAAAGTTAAAAATGTTTGAGCCTTTGATGAAACTTGTAGTTTCTTAAGCACTAAGACTTCTACACAATGAAAGTTAAAAGTGAATGGAAAGAAATTGATGGAAAAGAAACAAAGGTAAAGATGTGAAAATTTATCTTGCCACCATACATAAGATTTTGAGAGGTCTTGGTCTATTGAATTCACATAAAATCAAATAGACACTTATTGAGTTTTGGGATTTGTTGTGTCCTTTCCTTACGTTTTCTTTTGGACCACAGTCTCAAGATAACATAGGAATACAATAAAATCAAATAGATATATATTGAGTTTTGGAATTTGTTCAGCCCTTTCTTTACGTTTTCTTCTATACCACAATCTCAAGATAACATAGGATTATAATAAAATCAAATAGACATATATTGAGTTTTGGAATTTGTTCAGTCCTTTCCCTACGTTTTCTTCTAGACCACGATCTCAAGATAACATAAAAATACTTTTCCAATAGATGTTGATTATACAATGCTCAATTATCTTCAAGTTTGAGACTGGGTCACTCTTCCAAACACAAAATAGATAAAAATTCTACCAAAATACTAGTCGAGGATATTAATACTAAAAATTCATGAATTAAATCATTTCAAATATTGGCTTAACATACACCACTAAATAGTTAATATTCCTCCCTTCATGTGATCACATCCTTTTAAGGTGCATGAGAAATCTAAATGGCTAGGCTACCGTTTTCTTTAAAGTAATTAATAGGAAATAAATAGTAGTAATTTCCATTTTGATGTTTACTTTATCTTTAAACAAGCCATAGTACCGGTGAATTTATTATTAGCGAATGTTCTACTTATAGAAAAGAAAGAGCATGTATAAATTCACTATATCAGTTCTTTATTTTTTCAAGTTTATGCCCCTTCCCTCGATGACATTTTACTTTATCATCATATCTCTTATCATATATATATAAATATATAATATATATAAATATATCCTTTTTTTTTTCTTTTTTACTTTAAACAATGATAAGTGTTTGCCTAACATCTCTCTAAAGAGTAAAGAGGGAAGAAGTATTTAATTTGACAAATCGATGGATTATTAGGTTTAGTGGAATCATCTAAGTTACTTTTCTCTTAGTGAAATTTCATTTTCTTTTTTAAACTATCTACATTTTCCATTACTTGTCTTTTGTAGTTTTAAACATTGTTCAATTGCACTTCACATGTAGTGGTGACAAGATATGTAAATATCAATTCAAATTTAATGTGTCAAGGATGATAATTATTTAAAAAAACTATCCATTACACTACTATAAGTATGGAAATTTTCCTCATATTTGCACATCAAATAGAATATTTATTTTCTATGTAATGAACTATTTTCGTAGTAAAGGCACCCACATGTCTTAGCTCATCTATTTAGCGCCAACCAAGTAAGTTAAGGAAAAAAATTAAAAAAAAAAGCAAGAGAGGAGTTATAATAGTGAATTATACCAATTATACACTCAGTTGCTCATAGCCATTTAATACCTAAAATTATCAACCAATTTATTCTATTATGATCGACCACTTTATTCCATTTTAATGACAAAAGAACAAGTGCTTCTCTAAATGGAAAAGAAAAGAAAGCAAAAAGTTGAAAATGTTTGAGCCTTTGATGAAACTTGTAATTTCTTAAGCACTAAGACTTATACACAATGAAAGTTAAAAGTGAATGGAAAGAAATTGATGGAAAAGAAACAAAGGTAAAGATGTGTAAATTTATTTTGCCACCATACATAAGATTTTGAGAGGTCTTGGTCTATTGCATTCACATAAAATCAAATAGACACTTATTGAGTTTTGGGATTTGTTGTGTCCTTTCCTTACGTTTTCTTTTGGACCACAGTCTCAAGATAACATAGGAATACAATAAAATCAAATAGATATATATTGAGTTTTGGAATTTGTTCAGCCCTTTCCTTACGTTTTCTTCTATACCACAATCTCAAGATAACATAGGATTATAATAAAATCAAATAGACATATATTGAGTTTTGGAATTTGTTCAGTCCTTTCCTTACGTTTTCTTCTAGACCACGATCTCAAGATAACATAAGAATACTTTTCCAATAGATGTTGACTATATAATGCTCAATTATCTTCAAGTTTGAGACTGGGTCACTCTTCCAAACACAAAATAGATAAAAATTCTACCGAAATACTAGTCGAGGATATTAATACTCGAAATTCATGGATTAAATCATTTCAAATACTGACTCAACATACACCACAAAATAGTTAATATTGCTCCCTTCATGTGATCACATCCTTTTCGAGGTGCATGAGAAATCCAAATGGCTAGGCTACCGTTTTCTTTAAAGTAATTAATAGGAAATAAATAGTAGTAATTTCCATTTTGATGTTTACTTTATTTTTAAACAAGGCATAGTACCGACGAATTTATTATCAGCGAATGTTCTACTAATAGAAAAGAAAGAGCATGTCAAAATTCACTATGTTAGTTCTTTATTTTTTTCAAGTTTATGCCCCTTCACTCGATGGCATTTTACTTTATCATCATATCTCTTATCATGTTATATATATTATATATATAAGTATATCCTTTTTTTTTCTTTTTTACTTTAAACAATGATAAGTGTTTGCCCTAACATCTCTCTAAAGATTAAAGAGGGAAGAAGTATTTAATTTGACCAATCGATAGATATTAGGTTTAGTAGAATCATCTAAGTTACATTTCTCTTAGTAAATTTTCATTTTTTTTTAAACTATCAACATTTTCCATTACTTGTCTTTTGTAGTTTTAAACATTGCTCAATTGCACTTCACATGTAGTGGTGACAAGATATGTAAATATCAATTCAAATTTAATGTGTCAAGGATGATAATTATTTAAAAAACTATCCATTACACTACTATAAGTATGGAAATTTTCCTTATATTTGCACATCAAATAGAATATTTATTTTTCGTGTAATGAACTATTTTCGTAGTAAAGGCACCCACATGTCTTAGCTCATCTATTTAGCGCCAACCAAGTAAGTTAAGGAAAAAATTTAAAAAAAAAAAAAGCAAGAGAGGAGTAATAATAGTGAATTATACCAATTATACACTCATTGCTCATAACCATTTAATACCTAAAATTATCAACCAATTTATTCTATTCTAATCGACCACTTTATTCCATTTTAATGACAAAAGAATAAGTGCTTCTCTAAATGGAAGAGAAAAGAAAGCAAAAAGTTGAAAATGTTTGAGCCTTTGATGAAACTTGTAATTTCTTAAGCACTAAGACTTCTACACAATGAAAGTTAAAGTGAATGGAAAGAAATTGATGGAAAAGAAACAAAGGTAAAGGTGTAAATTTATTTTGCCACCATACATAAGATTTTGAGAGGTCTTGGTCTATTGCAATTCACATAAAATCAAATAGACACTTATTGAGTTTTGGATTTGTTGTGTCCTTTCCTTACGTTTTCTTTTGGACCACAGTCTCAAGATAACATAGGAATACAATAAAATCAAATAGATATATATTGAGTTTTGGAATTTGTTCAGCCTTTCCTTACGTTTTCTTCTATACCACAATCTCAAGATAACATAGGATTACAAAAAATCAAATAGACATATATTGAGTTTTGGAATTTGTTCAGTCCTTCCTTACGTTTTCTTCTAGACCACGATCTCAAGATAACATAAGAATACTTTTCCAATAGATGTTGATATACAATGCTCAATTATATTCAATTTGAGACTGGGTCACTCTTCCAAACACAAAATAGATAAAAATTCTACCGAAATACAGTCGAGGATATTAATACTCAAAATTCATGGATTAAATCATTTCAAATATTGACTTAACATACACCACTAAATAGTTAATATTCCTCCCTTCATGTGATCACATCCTTTTTAGGTGCATGAGAAATCTAAATGGCTAGGCTACGTTTTCTTTAAAGTAATTAATAGGAAATAAATAGTAGTAATTTCCATTTTGATGTTGACTTTATCTTTAAAAAAGCATAGTACCGGTGAATTTATTATTAGCGAATGTTCTACTTATAGAAAAGAAGAGCATGTCAAAATTCACTATATTAGTTCTTTATTTTTTTCAAGTTTATGCTATGCCCCTTCCTCGATGACATTTTACTTTATCATCATGTCTCTTATCATATATATATTTATATATAAATTTATCCTTTTTTTTTCTTTTTTTTTCTTTTTTACTTTAAACAATGATAAGTGTTTGCCTAACATCTCTCTAAAGAGTAAAGAGGGAAGAAGTATTTAATTTGACAAATCGATGGATTATTAGGTTTAGTGGAATCATCTAAGTTACTTTTCTCTTAGTGAAATTTCATTTTTTTTAAACTACTCATTTTCCATTACTTGTCTTTTGTAGTTTTAAACATTGTTCAATTGTTCACATGTAGTGGTGACAAGATATGTAAATCAATTCAAATTTAATGTGTCAAGGATGATAATTATTTAAAAAACTATCCATTACACTACTATAAGTATGGAAATTTTCCTCATATTTGCACATCAAATAGAATATTTATTTTTCGTGTAATGAACTATTTTGTAGTAAAGGCACCCACATGTCTTAGCTCATCTATTTAGCGCCAACCAAGTAAGTTAAGAAAAAAATTAAAAAAAAAAAAAGCAAGAGAGGAGTTATAATAGTGAATTATACCAATTACACACTCAGTTGCTCATAGCCATTTAATACCTAAAATTATCAACCAATTTATTCTATTCATATCGACCACTTTATTCCATTTTAATGACAAAAGAATATGTGCTTCTCTAAATGGACGAGAAAAGAAAGCAAAAAGTTGAAAATGTTTGAGCCTTTGATGAAACTTGTAATTTCTTAAGCACTAAGACTTATACACAATGAAAGTTAAAAGTGAATGGAAAGAAATTGATGGAAAACATCGTGATTGATTAAAATAATAGAAAACAACATCCTAAAATTTATGGTAATGATGTAATTTTGTAAATATTAGATGTTGAGCTTTTCTTGAATTATTACCATATAGAAAGAATATTATGTAAAATTTGCAACTTTCGCTATGTGAAGCATGGCAACTATATGGTGTAAACACATGGAGCAATTCAATCGACTCTAATCATAGCATCATTCTTGTTAAAGAAATCATGATACATTTTGGCTCCTTCTAGTGTAGTATGAGAAATAGAGACAATAAATCAAGTAATTTCAATAGCACAAAATAATAACCATTAATTCTTCAATTCTATGTTAACATGAATAATGATTCCAATGGTACAAAAAAAAGGAGTGGAGTGAAGTGGATTCTGCTGTGCCTTTTGAAAAGCGTAAAGAGAAAGTAGTTATAGAGTACATTGAGATACCACAGCTGCATGGAGATGTTTCTACAAAATCCAACTTATAAGAGGAGTGAAATCTATATTAGTAGAGGATACGTCGATGGTTGGGGAAAACATTAAACTAAATAACCAGATTCTAAAGCACAAAGTTTATGCATTAGCGGATTTTCTACAAGAAAAGAACCAATTTTCAATCAATTCTCTCGAGGTTCAAGAAACCAAAAATAAAAAATAAAAAATGAAAAAATAAAGTGTTTGATATAAAACCAAAAGTTCTTGATGATTTAAAGAAAGCTCGACAATTTTCAGCGGAAGGCAAAGGAGGCTAATGTGGTTGTGCATATAAAAGACCGTGTTAGAGTTAAATTTTTAGATAGTAACTTTGATGAATTTCATGGAGAAGATGACTTTTTATTTTTTATTAGATAATATTGATTGATTCTTTTTTTTTTTTAATTCCCTAGTCTTGAGGACATGGTTTGTGTTAAAGGGGCAAGAAATTGTTATGGCTGTTGTTATATAAAATAAAAATATAATGAAATCAAAAGGTCTTGACGATTTAAAGAAAGGTCGACAATTTTTAGAACAATGACAAGGAGCCAAATGAGGCTATACATATTAAAGATCTTGTTTACATAATTCATTTTTTAGATAATAATTTTTAAGAACTTAGTCTGGAAAATGACTTTTATTTTTATTAGATAATTATTATTTTTTTGTCCCTAGACCTTGAGGATAAGATTTGCATTGAGGGGAAAGAAATTGTTTTGGCTATTGTTTGTTAAAAACAAAGCATTAATTATATCGAAAGATATCAATATTTGAGGTTCATTTAATATATTAATGCATCAAGTTTAAAAGAAGAATTAATGTTTGTGGATAATTATATTCATTTAAGATATGAATATTTCAAATAAAATATTAATAATTGACTATTAATGAAAATTTAGGAAACTTAATTAAAAATTAATCAAAATGTTCATACCTTAAATGAATTTTTTAAAACGTTGATACCTTATTTGATTTACTTTGAGAAACGTTGATATCTTTTTTGAATCACTTAAAATGTTAATACGTTAAATAAATTTACTTCCAAATACTAATACCTTCCGATGTAATTTACCCAAAATCAAAATATTATGGAATTAGTTGGTGTTATGGCTTTTACAAAAGTAATTAGATTTAAGTTAATAGTTACAATAAGTTAAAAGATTAATAGTTGTAGAAAATAGTATACTATAAAAGAAGAGGAGAATCATCCATTAAAATTATAAGTGGAATTCATTAGTGTTTTCTTTCAGAATTCTTTTTGTTTTGTTTTGACTCTAACTAAAGACGATTTAAAAAATTCTATTTATATCTATATTGAGCTACACAGGATCCAATTACATAATGACTAAAACCAAAGATCATTTTGATAGCATCTTATCACAACTTTGGCTATTTCACTTGTTTAATAAGGAGGTAAATTATACTAGAAGGTATCAACTTTTAGGAGTAAGCTTATTTAAGGTATCAATATTTCAAGAAATTAAAAAGAGGAATCAATGTTTTGCAAAATGAACCAAATGAGCTATCAATGTTTTGCAAAGTTCATTTAAGGTATCAATATTTCAATTAGCTTTCAATTAAGTTTTCTAAATTTTCATCAATGTTTATACCTTAAATGAATAGCAAAAGCAGATTTTTATTTTTAATCACTTGAAATATTGATACTTTAAATGAACTAATCCTCAAACGTTGATACCTTACAATGTAATTTACCCTTTAATAAAGTAAAAGCATGTTAGTTTATTCATACCCTTCCCTCCGCTTGAGGCCATACCACCAAAAAAGCTCACTGCGAGTCGCATCTCATCTAATGTCATTCAAGTGGCAATCTCCACTATGAAGATTACCGTTTCCATACTTTCACCTATACTTTTTGGCACATAGCCAACTTTGATATGTTTGTAGCAAAAAATTTTAACTATATATTATTAGACCGCATTATGAATCATTATCAATTATCTCCACTTCCAGTTAACCTAGGTCTTGTTAAAGCTGTCTTATTCATCATCCTTCAAATTCTATTTATTTTGCATTGGAAATCATGGTTTTGGTCTTTGTCTTTGTCTTTGTTTTCGATCATTGAAGTCATACAAATTAATTGATGAAAATGAAGTTGTTTTCTCCTTTACAAGAAATTCCACACGCAAACATAAATAAGATAGTGAAATAGCAAGTCTATAGTCATGCCTGTGCAAAGTCTTTAGTCACACGTAATATTAATTACAAGTCGTAGATGTGACATAAGAACTTTTATTTTGGATTATTTATGATCAGTAGGTGAATTTTCAAATATACTTTATTTCCATATTTAGCATACTTTCTTCCTAACAATATACTACTTCTATGATTCCATCCAAATTAAATGAAAGAATTAATATATGAGCTTATAAATATCACAAATCTTTTTTGGGCTTAATTATAAATATCACAACTAACTAGAGATTGTTATAGGAATTTTTTTAAACCATAATTTACTAAAAGTGTAATTGTAGCATAATATCATTAATTGGTATATTGGTATTAAGCTTTGTAAGTCAATGCCAAAAGCTTAGAAAAATGCATACAATATTCAATTTCTAAGGTGGTTTGAAGAAGTATATGTTTTACTTAATTTTAAGAAGGAAAGTTTAAGTGTTAGACAATTGAGGTAAAACTGCAATTTGCATATTCGTATAGGTGGCATGGTCATCTATTTGGTAATTTTGTTTATGAGGTTTTATCTTCTAAATTGGTATAAATTCGATTGTGACATTTACACGTTTTGAACTTTGTTCTCCCTTTCACTCGTATTTTCTTATGGATCACAAAATCAAGATGACATGGGAAGACTTTTGTCTTGTACATTTCAGTTATCTTCAAGTCTGATGCTAGCCTTTCAATATTCATTGTAATCCATTAAATATGAAAAATTGACTCAAATATGCACCACATAATACTGGCCCCATTATATGATCACATCACATTCCTTTTCAAACGAGTATGATAAACCCAAAGAACTTGACCTCCATTTTCTTTTAAGGTAATGAATAGATATTTAAGACAACATCTATTCCGAGATTTGACTTAAGTTTAAGCACAGAATAGTGTCCATGAAATTGCTATTAAGTGGTATTCTACTTACACAAAAAGAAAGAGAAATATAAGAAATAATGTTTTTTTTTATTTTTTTAAATTTTATATCATACTATTCAATTGTACTTTTACTTAGTGAAATGTACTAGCACATCTCTTATTATATATATTTTGACTTAAAAAAAATATGAACGTTTGATACAACATCGCTATAAAGATAGAGAAAGTATTTAATTTGACACGTAATAACTCATTGGAATTTAAAATTAGCACGATGATTAAGATAATTGCCTCTTAGTTAGGAGATTCTTTTTTTAAGGAAAAAAAAAGTAGCTATTTACCTTTTTATTAAAGGTTTAAGAAAGATGCTGTCAATTGTAGTTTTAAACACTATTAAGTCACTTGATAAATGTCATGTGCACATAGTTTATATTCAATTAGGCACCTAAACTTTGACAAAATATTCAATTACGTATCTAAACTTTGAAATTGATCAATTTAGTATACAAAAGAACTTTTTGTACATGCCAACAGACTTTGTCAAGTTCTTTTAGGTACTAAATTGATAATTTCAAAGTTTTTCAGGTATTAAATTGATCAATTTCAAAGTTCATATATCTAATTGCACATTTTACCAAAATTTAAGCACCATTCATGACATTATCCCTTTATAAATACTAAAATATTTTCAATGTATGTGTTATTTACAAAATACGAATGGTAATTGTTTTAAAAACTACTAATTTAATACTATAATAATGAAATAATCATCAGTATTTATAAAAAAACGATTCAAAACCTATGCTAAATCTCAAGAACGAGAGGGTGAATTGACTTTCAAAACTATTTTATTCCTTTATATATATATATATATATTGATGCCTAAATGATGCAATTTAATGAATTAAACAATATATGAAAGATATAAATAAAAATTCAATAATTAAAGAGAGAATGGATAGAGATTGAGTCATAATATAATATAAGTTTGGTTTGCCTCCTGCTCTGAATGGTCACACAATTGTCTTCCAATGAAGGATTTCACACCACACTATATTGATCACAAACACTTCGCTTAGGAGGAGCTTCAACAAATACACAACAAATCGTCAGATGCAATTCCCACATGAGTTATGCCTTTCCAATAAGTTCTTTATCACACTAAACACAATTTAAACACTCACAAATTCACACATGATATCCTTAAGTAATTCCTTACAAAAGAGTGCAAACAAAAGTTGAGAGCACTACTACATGAATAAAAACAAATTAAGGGTTTGTTTAATTGTCGATTTTTATCTGTATCACATTTGTAACATATTTGTATCATATATGTATCATACCTATTTGGTTTACTTATGAGTAAAACTACCAATTTTCTATCAGTATCTGTTTTTTGACAAGTAACTGTTTAAAAACAACAAAAATATAATGCTAAAATGATGAAAATATGATGAAACAAACACACCTAAGTACAAGTGATACACTAATCAAGCATTATAGGAAAATTGAGTTTTAGAGAAAAATTCTATGTCTAAACATAAATTTCGTAAGAAAAACTATCGTCCTTGATTCTATTTATAAAAAATATAACTTGTTTTAACCATTCTCCATTGCAAAATTTATGTCTTTAAAGGTCAATTTTCTTATAGTGAAGAGAATTAAAGAATCTTGATTGTATGTCAATAGACTCATATTCATAATTTTCTTTTTCATAGTTTTTCAATATTTCTTCTTCTAGAATTCCCAAATCCTCACTTGCTAGGAATCCATCAGAAATTTTACCATAACCTGTCATTTTCTTTGTAATGTGTGATTGATCACATCATATACCAATATTTTGTGATCCAAAAGTTATTATCGTAAAAAAATGATAAGAAAAAAGAAAAAGAATCACACTTACCATGGAACTACATTCAAAATCTTTAGAAATGGCAACGGATAGATGAGGGGAAAGGAGGAAATTATTGTATGTAAAGGAGAAGGGTGAAAAGCAATTATTCCCTCATTATTTAAATTTGTTTAAACCAACATATCTTTTAAATATTTAATGAGACAAAAATGCCCCTCTCTTGTATATAATTATGACCCATTTAAAAATTCTATGAATAGGAGAAAATTATTTCTAATTGACATGAATATATTGCAAATATCAAATGCTTTTAATTATATGTTTTTTTTTAATATTTTCTCCTTTTATTTAGTTTGATTTAATACTTTCCCTTCTTTTAAATTTTTTGGGTAGAGTTCGTTTTGACCAGTTAAGAGCAATACCAGTTGTGGTTGTTGACTTAAGAGGACTCGACTGCCCATTGGGTTCAAAATCTTTTATGATACCTGTATTTGAGGGTTTAAGGTTAGTCGATGAGTTGCCTTGGCTAAAGCTGGAAGCTCCTCATATAGACCCGATCCTTATCGAGGTTTATACCCATCAAATTATGGTTTATTCTCATATACACTAGTGCATGGTCAACTTTGATATTAGTTGTAGCAATTCAATCTAACCGTGATACGTCATACGAATAGAAATTCTACGTGGACTATGGAAGTGAATGAAAAATGAAATATAAAACTACGATAAAGAGGATATTAGGTCAACAATAAATAGAAACTTCTAGACAAAGTGGCTGAAAAGGTAAATTAATTTTTTTTTTTTTTTTTTGTTTCTTTAAGCCAGCTTTCTTTGATTTGAATTAATGAAGAGTTCTAAGAAGCATGGATGTGTTGCTAGGATGTGATTGAAAAGGGAAATAACAGAACTCAATTTTAAGGTCTGACCACAAGATTAGTGTGGGAGGGTAAGGGGAAGGGATTGCGATACTCTCATGAGTTGTGGAGAGGATGTTAAAAAGAAAAAATAATAAAAGACTCTGAAGCTAAGTGGTTGGAAATGCCTAGTTGTATTTGTTGGTTTAATTATTTATTAGTTTTGGCATGGGTATTAGATTAAGGTAGTTAATAATTACAACAAGAAGTGATTGATGACTTTTTTTTTTAACACTTGGTTTAAAAGCTTTCAAATGTAGTAACATAATATTTACTAAATACCCATATCATTATCATCAATCTCAAAAGTCATCTTATTCATCTTTCAATTTGATTTATTTGAAATTGGCCATAAGGGTTTTTGTCGTAATCTTTGTCTTCATTTACTGTCGTCGCAGTTGCTAAAATAATGTTGCTCCTCCTTTACAAGGAACTCTACATGAAAATGAAATAGTAAAGTCTTTGGTCATATATAGGTTGCACGCTGTTGGACTAACATAGAAATATTCTATTGTTCTAATATGGTTTTTTAAAAGGACCGGTCACGTTGGTATTTAACGGCTCAAATTTATACTTAAATTATAATATTAAAATATCTAATATATTAATTATTATATTTATTTTAATAGTAATATGATTGATTGGAAGGTCTTATTGATAAATTATTTTTACTGGAATAATCTAAGCTTTCCTTCAATTTAAATCAAATAATATATGTGTGTTTGCATGTCATGACCACAACTTAAGGTGTTGTTGTAATAATTTTCCAGGAAAACTCCAAAAACAAGACTTAGCAATTTTAAATGTCGAAAATTGCAAATTAATATTGATAAATTGTTGTTAAATGCTCTAAAAATACCAATAATTTTCTAGACTCTCATGTGGTTTGGTGAAGTGTGCGCGCGTGTGTATACACCATTTATAACGATTTTAGTTGTTAGAGAGAGTGAATTTACATGTTATAAGTTTACGGGATCCATTTACATCTGCTCAATAATTTGAAGGAGATGAAGTATAATTTTCAAATTTACATAGGTGGTGGATGATGGGATACAAGGTAATTTAGTTCATCATGATATATTAAAATTTATTGCTACAAATTTGAAAGCGCCATGTATGTGTTTTGGAATTTAATCCTCCCTTTACGTTACTTTTCTTCTGTTTTTTTCAGGGACCACAATAAGAATGACCTACGATGACTTTTTTTGGCAGGCTTGAACATGTAATGCTCAATTATCCTGAGTTGGTGGATACCCATTGATCATAGCCAGGAGCAAAATTCCATCCTTGAGACTAGTTAACAATATTAATGGCAAGAAGTGTCTACATCAAATGTCAAAATATTGACTCAAACGCGCACCATTTAATACTGATTCCTTTTATGATTGCATCCTCTTTCTCTTAAATTTAGTTTTTTTTTTTTGTCATTTTTCATATTTATTATACTCGAAGGTATTAAAGTTCAAGTAAATTCATTTACGATATCAAAGTTTTGGGTAGTTAAAAATATATAAATATTTTACAAAGTATATCAAATGAGGTATCAACGTTTTGTAAGTTTCATTTGAGGTATCAACATATGAATTATCTTTCAATTAAATTTCTTTAATTTTTCATTAATTATCAATTATCGATATCTTGTTTGACTAAGAGAAACGTCCTCTTTTTAAAAACTCAAAAATTGATATCTTAAATGAATTTATCCCCAACATAGATATATCTTTTTAACTACCAAAATGCTGAACACTCAAATAAACTTACCCTAAATATTAATATCTTTTTATGTAATTTACCTAATAAAGAATTGCATATTTCCCTTGTTCTTGGGAAATTCAAAACACGTGTGTGTTAAAAATTTCATTTGCTTGTGAGCAGCTCTTGCATACCTGATAACCTTACTGCTCCTCACAACATATATACTCCAAAACGGCTATCATCTCCATCAGTTTTTGTTTGCTGCGAGCGATGAACAATGATATAGGATTTTCTTTTTAATCAACCTGGCCGTTGACAATTTTAGCCTATAAGAATGTTGATAATAGGCACATTAGTTTGGTGTATTTCTCCTTTTGTTATCCGAGTTGTTATTTACGAGACATACACCTTCTAATAGTGTGTAAATAAAATAATAATATTTTCACAAGCAGATGCAAAAGTTTTCATGTACTTATTTTAACTTATCTGAAAAGTACAACTATAAGAAAGAGTGAAAAACCTATGATTTGTATCTAATGACATCTCTCCTGATCTTTAAATAAGAAATCCATTATAGGAAAAAAAAAAAAGAGAGAGAGAGAGAGTAAAAAAGTGATGTTACTTTCTCATTGAGAGAACTATGTGACGCAGCACAAGAAGCGTGAAGAAAAACAAGATCTACTTTATTGAGTTAGATCTTTAAAATAGCAACAATGTTAAATCCATAATCTTAAGGATAACATAGAAAACACTCCTCTAAAGGAGTTTTTAATAATATCAAAAGTTCTTATTAACAAAGACAAGTCTAAAGCCCTATTTATACTATTACATGAGGAAATCCTAAAGACAAATAATAAATACAATAAATACAAATAAATAGTATATTCGATAATTAATATTAGAAATAAAAATTGGTGACTTATAATTAATGTTGACGGTTTCAAAAACTCAAAAGTTAAAATTGTTAATAATAAAGACCGGCTTTAATCGAGATTCCGCTACCGCATTACTATGTGGATGGAAAAAGGAAAACAATTTTGTGATTTAATTATATCTGTATATTGAATTACTGGTAAAATATTTTAGTACATTAAAATCTTTAGCATTGTAATACGTACCATTCATCTTCTTTGGGGAAGTTTCAGTCAAGTATGCCATTGATTCTAAAGAAAGAAAAAGAAGAAAGGTGGCCACTACATCCACCATGGTTGTCAAATACTAGTAGGATAAGGGCATTTTGAGTGAAAAATTTTTTATCTTAGTGGATCGAATTTTGCCTCAATAGACCATTTGAGGCGAAAAGTTCGCCTTAGAAAGTTTGCCTCCGTAGGGTTGCCATATTATGGTCTAGTGTGACACATTTCGCCATAAAAACTCATTTTGAGGTGAAATTTGCTTCAACTGTGCTGAAGAGGTGAGTCTAACCCTCATGCTTTGAAAAAGAGACGAGATTCGCCTCACAATATGGCCTGCCTATAGAGTTATCATTAATCAAGTAAGATACACACAAACTCTAAAAACAAGACTTATCATTTTTAAATGTCGAAAATTGTGAATTAATATTTATAAATTATTGCTAAATGCTCTAAAAAATATCAATAATATTTTAGACTCTCATGTGGTTTGGTGAAGTGTGTTATGTGTGTATAAATTATAATGACTTTAGTTGTTAGAGAGTGAATTTACACGTTACAAGTTTAAGAGATCCGTTTACATCTACTCAATAATTTGAAGGAGATGAAGTATAATTTTCAAATTTACATAGGTGGTGGATGATGGCATACAAGGTAATTTAGTTCATCATGATATATTAAATATTATTGACACAAAATTGAAAGCTACATGCATGTGTTATAGAGTTCAATTCTCCCTTTACCTTACTTTTTTTTTTTTTCCAAGGATCACAATAAAAAAATGGAAAAATTTTATGGTCCCACTATTAATTTTGTGATGGACTTGAATATATAATGCTCAGTTATCCTGAGTTGGAGGATACCCATTGATCATAGCCAGGAACAAATTCCATCCTTGACACTAGTTAACAATATTAATAGCAAGAAGTTTCTACATCAAATATCAAAATATTGACTCAAAAGCGTACCATTTAATACTAAATACTTTTAATTGGAATTTTTTTTGTCATTTTTTATATTTATTACATTAGAAAGCATTAAAGTTCGGGTAAGTTCATTTATGATATCAACGTTTTAAGTAGTTAAAAAAAAAGATAAATATTTTGCAAAGTATATCAAAATGTTATCAATATTTTGTAAAATTCATTTAAGGTATCAATATATGGATTAGTTTTTAATTAAATTTCTTTAATTTTTCATTAATTGTCAATTACCGATATCTTATTTGACTAACTTTGACAAATGCCTTTTTTTAATAACTCAAAACATTGATACCTTAAATGAAGTTATCCCCAAACAAAGATATATCTTTTTAACTGTTGGAAACATGATACTTTAAATAAACTTACTCCAACATTAATAACTTTTGATATAATTTACCTAATGAAGGATATCATATTTCCCTTCTTCTTGGGAAATTCGAAACACGTATATGTGTTAAAAATCTCAAGATGGAAGTTCATTAATTATTGAAAGTTACATTTTTTTAAGGCCAATTTAAAAATCTTAAGCACATTAACTAAAACTTGAAGGTCCTTTACAAATCCAAATAGAGTTAACAAATGAAGCAAGATTTCGAAAATTTATGCATATTCATGAAGTTTAGGGATGCTACATCTAAACAAGGAAAGTTTACACTATAAAGCTACGAGAAAATAAGGCAAAATTCATCGATTCAATAGTCTTATTTATTTATTTAAGTGAATCTATAAAAGTTTGATTGTTAAAAGTTGAAAGATATTATGAAATATTAATTAGAGTTAGGATTTAATTTCTCCTGACAAATTGATTTCATAGAGATGTAAAAAGCAATTACAAATCCAAGTGACCTAGCACCAAAATCAACAAATAAATTAAGGATTGGGGAAGGGTTTCTTAAAACTATGAGAGAATGACTTGAATTTGATAACTTTATTATTTTCTATAATATGTCTCCTACATGGGATATTTTATACATGAATTTTATATTTTTATTGTGAGTGTAACTCATATGTGCTTAAGTGCGTTGGAAAGTGTTTTGGAAATAAGACCACACGTGCACGTCGCCCGGTCTAGGCTAGGCTAGGTCAAACTTATTATTTATTCCTTGTTCTAAATTTGAACATTAAATGGATCAAATTTATTCTTTATTTCTTGTTTTGAATTTGAACATTAAAATTTTGCAACCAAAATATTGATTTCAAAACCAAAAATTTATTTCATGAAAATAGCAAAAAAAAAAAAAAATTTGATGGTTATTTAAGGAAATTTTCAAGGATTTTATTTGTGATTGATTGCTCTGCCTTTCACTTTTCTTTTTTGTTTTTGATCAGGGCAATTGTACAGCTTGTGGTTCCAAACTTTGCCATGAGTGCACATGTTGGAAGCTACCTATATTAACCTTGGGGAGTAGAACAGCGATTTCTCGATTTGGACCTCTGTAGTGCTGAGTTTTGCTTTCAAGGCAGTGGCTCATCACGACATAGTGAAAATTTGATAAGTTCTTTCCTTTCTCGCTCCTTTATTTTCTTGCAATTTTAAAGTGAAAATGGCTGTTAATATGAACAAAACACTCCCTGATCTCCCTAACTCGACCCTTTGGATGGAACAAACTATAATCGATGGTCACATAAATGACTTATCTTTTTTAAGCAATTGGAGGTTGATTACGTCCTTTTTGCAAAGCTTCCATCTGAGGCTCGAGCCTCTAACATTTCTGCCACTCCTTTAACCATACCTTACTGAAAGGTTAAAAGCTAAGCAAGACAAAGCTGAGAAAAAGTTTGAAAAGGACGATAAAATAGTAAGAGGTCATCTGTTGAACCATATGAATAACTCATTATTTGATATGTTTGTTAACTAGAAATCTGCGCATCAAGCAAACCTTGTTGAAAAGGAAGACATCATTGCTACTGTGGTTGTGGAAGCCAATATGGTATAAAATAAAACTGACCGGGTTATTGATACTGGAGCTTCTGGAAACTGTGTGCAAATTAGGAGTTGTCCCACCATTTTGAGGAGGTTACATAAGGAGAATATGTCTATATGGGAAACTCCACCATTATTGGAGTACTTGGTAAAGGGAAAATTTTTATTAAATTAACTTCTAGAAAAGCCTTAGCTTTAAATAATGTCTTATATGTGCCATCCCCATTAAGAAGTGGTTTTTGGTAGTTTACTTAATAAAGCTGGTCTAAAGAGTATTTTTGAAGCTAATAAGGTAGTTACCACTAAAAGTGACATTTTGTGGGGAAAGGGTACTTAGCTGATGACTGATCCTGAACACTATTATTGATGCTAAATCTATTGGTTTGTGCATGGTGGGCTAGGACATGTGAATTTTGCTTCTATTAAAAGGTAAAAAAATATGCAGTTAACAAAAACCATGGATGGTGATGATTGCTCTAAGTGTTCTGTGTGTAGAAGCGGAATTTGTCAAAAGCCTTTCAAACCTATCTAACTAGAAGTGTTTAATTGCTTGAATTGTTACATTCAGATCTGGCTAATTTTAAGAAAATAGTAAGTAAATGAGATAAAAGGTATCATATCACTTTTGTTGATGACTTTTAGATATACTGAAGTCTATTTACTAAAATCAAAAGATGAAACTTTAGAAATGTTCTTAAAATACAAATCAAAAGTAGAAACCAATTGGATAAGAAAATTAAAAGGCTTAGATTTGACAAGGTTAGAGAATATGGAACTCATTCTCTTAAGAATTTTGTGAAACAAATGGCATTATACATGAAACTACTGCTCTTACACACTGCAACAAAATGACAGCCGAAAGAAAAAATAGAACTCTTAAGGAAACATGAATGCTATGTTAATAAGTTAGGTATGTCAAACAACAAGTGGAGGGAAACTGTTCTATCAGCATGTTATGTTTTAAATAAGATTCCACATAAAAAATAGATAAAATCCCTTATGAAATATGGAAAGGTTCTGCACCTAATTTAGATTAGTTAAAGTATAGGGGTGTTTAGCAAAAGTTAGTTTCCGAACTTTAGAAAAAATAATATTGGACCTAAAACCTTTACTTTGTGTTTATCGATTATGCTTAAAATAGTGCTACATATAGAATCATGTCTTTAAATGATCATACTATATGTGAATCTAAAAATGTTGAATTCTTCAAAATGATCTTTCCACTAAAGAAAAATTATGTTAACGATATTGTTAATTCCTCTAATACTACCTTGATGCCTACATCTATGCCTGCTGATTCTGTTTCAACTGAGTTTATTAATGAACCTAGAAGAAATAAAAGAAGAAGAATAGAAAATAGTTTTGGACCGGATTTTATCACTTTCTTAATTCAAAATTTTATTTTGAATTAATAAATGAAGATATAATATCTGCATATTTAGCTTATGAAGATCCTAAAACATATGAAGAAGCAATGACATCAGTAGATGTTAGTTTTTGTAAAGCGGCCATTAATGACAAATGAAGAAGCAGTGACATCAATAGACGTTATATAACAAATTTAATATTTCTATACTCACAAATAAAGAGGCAAAGCAAATATCGAAATAGTATTGAAAGTAGACCCATGTAAAAAGATTAGTTCAACAAGCAATCGTAATACTAGAATTATGTCATGTTAACCACAAGCTAATGAAAAAAGCTTTATATAATTTTATACCATAAAAAAATTAATTAATTAAATTTTATATACATAATCATGTATATCTAATGAATTTGATAAACCTAATATTCAAATATTTACAAGTTATAGCAATTTCACATGGCATGGTAAACGCTCACAATCACAATAATACTGTTACAACTGGCAAATCTAAACCCACGTTTGAACTAAAATTATATTCTAAGGTTCCCAAAATTTTTATGATTTCGTATCCTAATGTTCCTTTTCCACTATTTTGTAAATTTTCATAATTTATTGAATTAAATATGCAGGTTAAGCAACAAATAATAAAACTAGTCCTATCATGTCATTATAGTACGCGTAATAATATAAGCCTATATATATTTTAGATTATATTTTATTATATTATGAATTTTCATGTATTAGCCTAATAATGCATATATTATACAGTTCGCATTAAATTGCGTACCATATGATTTCTTTTTTATATACTATCATATATACTACTATCTATGCGCTTCTTTTCACTATTTCTTTCTGTGTTACAAATACATTTGATTGTTTACAATAATTTACAAGGAAATAACAAATCAATAATAAAATAAACAAATAACAAATAAGTAAATAAACAAAAAGAATTAGATATAAGCAAAACCAGAGCAGAATTGAACTGCGGCTTGGTCTCCGTCTTGCCCGATTCATGCTACAGCACAAAAATTCAAATTGAACATGAATCAAATTATGCGAAAAGGTCTTGGGTAGGACGCGGGCCGGTTCAGGCGATCGGGTATGGGTTGAGTTGTTGTGGGCTATTGTCGTTTGATGTTTTAACGATGTTTGGGGGTTTTCGTATCGGTAGTTTAGAGCGGTGTTGATTTAATTTGTTAGCGGTCGACGGGGGTTTTAGTTATGGGTTAAGAGTTCGATTCGTTATTGGCGAATATCATGGATTTGATGGATGTTTGGGTTCGAGTGAGGTTTTTGTGTTCGTTTGGTCTGATGTTTCAGTGTGGAGACCAACCTTAGCCGACTAATATGAAGTCTGTTCACAGATATGCTCTATACGCTGGTAGCATACGCAGCCCAACGTTGTATAAAATGATTGCTACACAGATCCTAAATTACAAAATATATTATTACATGTATAGATAGAAACAATAATTTTTATTCTTCTTCTTTATTATTACTTTTTATTGTTAATTATAATTATCATCATATACCTTATCATTATTATTTTTATTTATAATCTCTATGTAAATCTATTTACTAACAGAGGATGGGGTTTTCTAAACTTTATAAAATTTTTAAGTTTCTAATTTTCATTTTTTTTTGTTAACTTTTAACTTAAATATTATTTTTATTTATTTTTTAATAATTTTTAATTTTTATTATAGTTTTCTGCTTTTTGAATTTTTTCTATTTTTCATTTTTTTTATATTTTCTAAGGAAGCAGAAATGGAGTGTCGAGAAACATAATTTAATAATATCAGTTAGTGTGTCATAAAAAATAATCTTTTGTCCGTCCATAGTGCCCACAGTGCAACTGCTACTGTTCTAAGATCTCAAGGATGTCTTCTTAATCTCGTTGATAAAATGGACTCTATTCACCACACATCACTTATAATAGAGGCGATGTAGATCCTATCCCCATGTCAAAGCTTCTAAATCATCCGACACTCCTTATCCATCAACTACGGTCTTGAGCTGCATAATTTGCAAATTGTGCAATGCAAATAGTCAGTGGGTTATGCATGGTTATTATCATAAATATAAATTTAAGTAGTTTTGCTCTATTTTTCCCAAAATATTCGAATTATTCAATTGTTATTCGAATTTTGGATATCAATTATCTAGATATTCGCAAAATAATAGATAATTGAAGATCGCTATCTGGGTATTCTAAGAATCCATGAAACATGATAGTTATCTCTTTTCTTTCGTTGCGTCAACCACCCAAGCTGTGGTTGGTATAGCTGTTGTGGTTGTATGCTTTATTTTCCTAATCGTCGGTATTCTTTGGTGGCAAAGATGTCTAAGATGCAAAGATACAGTGGAGCAAGGTATATCCCAACTGAATACCATTGATATCACTGCATATATTTTTAGTAAATAGGTTAATCAAACTATTGACTCATGCATATCTCAAGGGTCTAGAGCTTAAAATTGGCTCCTTTACTTTAAAGCAAATTAAAGCTGCCACAAAAAATTTCAATCCGACTAATAAGATTGGAGAAGGTAGTTTTGGATCTATAAATAAAGGTATAACATAATCCAATGTTGGGTTTGTTTTTCTTATTATTTTTTTTAAATCAAGAAAAAGAAGAAGTAGAGAAGAAAAATTCAAGTTACATTAGTAAGAACCTTCTTCTAATTACAATTGTGGAATCTTTAATGGAGGGCCTCTTGTTAGATGGGATCATAATTGCAATAAAGCAATTGTCCTCAAAATAAAAAACATGGGAACCATGAGTGTGTGAATGAGATAGGGATAATCTTAGGTCTTTAACATCCTCATCTTGTGAAGCTATATGGATGCCACATTGAAGAAAATCAGTTACTTTTGGTTTATGAGTATATAGAAAATAATATTCTTGCTCATGCATTATGTAGTGATTCTAAAAGCTGATGTGGTTCAATAGTTTCTTTTTATTTAATACATTTAGAGAGCAATAAATAATATTAACACTTCTTATGTTAGCTTAAAGACCACCAATTGAAGCTAGTGATAAGAGTAAAAGGATGATATATAGGCTAAGATACTTGGAACTGTATGTTTAGTGGGGTTCTCGAATAGGATCAATTTTTTTCAACAGATTAACAACTAAAACATACAAGTACAATTACATTTGTTAAAACAAGTACTACTGAACTAACAGTAAAGGCATTAGATAAATAGTAGACAGAGCATGAACATGAGTCGGTTGGTTATTTTTCTTGAACTTGTTCTTGAGCTGGAGCAATTGGTCACTAACTGCTCGTTCACTTCACTGTAATTGCAATTCCATTACAGTCTTATTCCTTATGAATAGCTATTACGCTGTTTAGTTCACCGAATAGCGATTCCACAATGAATCCCTATTACACAAAACAATGAATAGCCATTCTTTATTCAAACCTATGAATACCAATTCAATATTGGAACTGTCTTTTTAAAAAGATATCATCATTTAAATAAAAAATTAATAAAGAAAAATCCTATTACAGCTCTATTCCATTCCTCCGTAATAGGAATTCCATTACAGCCTTATGCATTCAGCGAAGTGAACGAGCCGTAAAAGAACTAGTAAGTTCCCTTAGTTTTCCCTTGCAAAAATACAACATAAACACAACAAGCTTTAGTCTTAAATAAAATACACATATAAACCCTAATCCCATTTCTTTACATTTGCAGAGATACGTGTTCAAGAATCAAGTAGAGAAGTACAGAATTACTCACCTTTTCGAGTGTTGAAGATTCCTGACATTTTTTGAGCCAAAGTTAGTGAAATTTGGTTGGTTCATAGAATTCATATGTTTTTAGGTTCACTTCAACATCGACGTAATAAAGAAAATAGTGGTAGTAATTGTACGAGAATGTTGTTCCTCTATAACTGGACAGAGATATATCTAGACAATTTAACTTGAACAGTATTGGACTTATTATTAAGTGTGGGCCGAGAATTAATTTTTTCTGTTTTCTTGTGTCCACATGGTCTTTACTTTGGGTTTAATAGAATAAACCTAACAGTTGGATTGGCCAACAAGATACAAGATTTGTACAGGTATAGTAAGAGGCTTAACATATCTTCATGGGGAATCACGATGAAGATTGTACATAGAGACATCAAATATACTAATGTGTTGCTTGACAAACATCTTAACTCAAAAATATTAGATTTTGGTTTTACAAAACTTGATGAGGAAGATAATATAGATATTAGTACCAGGATTGTTGGAACATTATGTGCATCTTTAAGTAATTTGTCAAAACATTATTATGATGATTAACACATGCTAACTCTATGTTTATGTTATAGTAGTGGATATATGGCTCCCCAATACGCAATGTGAGGTTATCTAACCGATAAAGTAGATATCTATAGTTTTGGAATTGTTGTTTTAGAAATTATTTGTGGTAGCAACAACATTACTTATGAAGAGAGAGAGGAATGTTTTTACCTTCTTGATTGGGTAACCGGTTTTGGATTATGTCATAACCCTTCATTTAGCTCAGATTTTGTTGAGCTGTAATTTATACATAGAAGATAAGCATAATGTACAACTCTCGTTACATCATATTTTCAAAATAGTTTGTTAAAAAAGTTTCATTGCATGATTTGAATTTTGAAGATCATGTACAAATTGAAAATATCATTTGAATAAGATGCATCAATCTCACTGTTGTAGGCTTGTTATATGTTTTGCATGTGAAAAATGGCCAAGAACATTATCAGCGTTTTTTTTCAGTTCACAAAAACTACTTCCATTTTTTTATTACCCATATAAAGAAAACTCTAAAGGTTTTTGTTTTTCCTTTTATCATAATTTTTTTTTCTAGGCAAATATGCTAGAAGAAAAGGGTAACCTGATAGAATTAGTTGATACCAGAGGGGTTTTGACTTTAATAAAGAGAAAGCAATAACAATGATCAATGTTGCATTATTATACACTAATTTGTCTTCAGTCGTTAAGCCAACCATGTCGTCCGTGGTGAGCATGCTTGAATGCAAGATTAAAACCACCTCTATTGCAATTGATGAGGTGTAACTTGCTACTATGAGAAAGCATTATAGGAATGCTTTGGGTGAAAAGGAAGGTTATAAAGCCACTCGAAGCTCCCTAGTGGAGGTTTGATAAACTGCTTCTTCAACAGCAACAAAGGATCAAGAGTCATTAAACTTGGATTCTGATGATCTTTTCGTTATTCCTTATTATTATTTGCTTCTATTTCATTTGTTACCATTATATTTTAAAATCTGCATAAAAAGCATTTATTTATGCATTTAGGACATATACTCAATTCAACACCCTCTTGAACCTAATATTATAGTGTTTACATGAAAGGAATGAAAATTTCATAATGGATTTTTATTATGTAAAATAATGAATAGCAATTGATGTCTCCACCCCATGAATTATAATTTAATAGTCTATTTTTCTGTTTTTTCATATATATCCTCGTTTTGAAAATAACACATATACAATTATCTTCTTTTTGTAATAAACATAGGGGGGCATTATAGATATTTTACATTTGAGAGCATTATAGATATTTTATATTTTACTCTAATAATTGCTTGTTTTACTGTATACAAATATTGTAATAACCATTACAATCCTATTACATTCCTTTTGAATTGAAATTTCACTCTCCTTTTATTTCATTTGGCGAAGTAAGTAAGCCATAATTGTTTGCTATTATTAGTCGTGAGCATTGGAAAAGTTGTTTGTCTTTATTTTATATGATGAGAGTAACTCAATTAATAAAAAGAACATATTAGAAAAGATCCCTTGGAATGTGACTTGTTCAAGAAGGGTAATTTAAATTGGTGATTGAACATGGTAAGATTTAAGATATCGGTGTTAAAATTCTGCTCATGCAATTAACTACTGACCCTTGTCGAATTTCTTATGGAAGTTCATTTTTGGTTTGGTTTTGCTTTCTTGATTGTGACTACTTCTTGTTAAATAACGAGAGAGGAATAAACGGACAAGAAGGGAAAGAGACAGAGAAAAGAGGACTGACGTGGGGTGAAAAATAAAGAGGGGTGATAAATTTATTAGAAGAATTAAGATAGGCATCAAGAATTAGAATATTATAATAGCATAATGGATATGATATATAAAATCAGAATCTTAGCATCCTTTTTATTTATTTATTTTTATTAACCAAATGGCGGAATCCGTTTAGAATTGAAATTAATTCCTAAAATGAAAAATTCCGTTTCAATCGTGCAATATATAATGATAGAGTTAATATATAAGAGACTTTGTACTTGTTTTTCAACCATTTAACATTGTGTTCCTATGTTATTTTATTTTATCTTTTTTTTCACTTTGTGTATCTAAGCTATTATTATTAATATAGAAACACGCCGATGAAGTTATCATTTAATTAGCTTTTACATGAGCGGAAACGACTATTAACACCAGTTCTAAAGTAAAAAGGCGCAAAAAGTTACGGTATAATAATAATAATAATAATAATAATAATAGGTATGCAAACACCAAATGTATCTTGTTTGGAATTAACCTGTAACGATTTTAATCGCCGATTAGAGATTCTTTACTTAGGATAATCTAGGATTGAAAGTGAACCAGTGAAAAAAGTTAATTGTCTAGAATTTGCTCAATCTTTCATTACAGTCTTAAAAATCACTGGCTAGGAACCTACGAAGCTAACAGGAAAAAAGTCCCTGAGAACTACAAAAGTTATTCAGAATTCAAAAAACCTGTACGAATACCATGGGTATGGTTTTGATTAAAAACGAAAATCATGGGTGAAAGCCATGGGTTGTGTATTATCTGGGTGTCCGCTAGTATTGAGCGCTAAGCGATGAACCTGCTAGCTAATTATTGAACAAATCATACTGTAAATATAAATATATCTCTTAAAACCATTAGTTATATATAATATAATAGGCTGGAATCCAACAGCAAATTAAGGTTGTTGCCGACCAACCAAGGGCAAGGTGTGGCTAATGACGGTCACGCAGCCCCTCTAACATGAAAGAACAATACTATGTTACTTGATTATTAACTCTTAACTATGCATGCATATGTATAAATGTAATTTTTTATTATTATATTCACACAAGATCTTTTATTAAGAAGTCAAATAAAAAAAATTCACCTTTTTATCTATTTATTTTAGTATAAAATGTATTATCAATATTAAAAAATATAATAAATAAATTCTACTTTACTTTTTTAAATCTATAAATAGCAATTCCATATTGGATAATCTCTTTTCAAAATACCTCAATTTAAATAAAAAATCAATAAAAAATATTATTATAATTCTATTACATTCTTAATAATAGAATTTCTATTGCAATCTTATTTATGTAATGAAGTGAATGAGCCATGGTATGGTATATTGAAAGACAACAATAGCTACTATCATATGATGGTGGAGGTTTTTTAAAGTAAAAGAAATAAAAATAAAATAAATAAATTATGTTATCCTCATTTTGACAAAAAAAAAAAAAAAAAATCCTAACAATTTAATTTCCATCTTGAATTACTGTTTATTATTGTTTGCCCCACCATTAAAAACTACTATATTGCACAATACTTTTTGTTGATGTGGTATTATATAACAATTGTAATACTAAATCACTACAAACACTAACAAAGTTTGGAAAATGAATTCCGTAAAAATGCACCACTCTTATGATATTTTTCAAAATTTGTTGTTTATACTCTTTAGATAGTGGCTACAGTACCTATTGGGGTCTCATGTACATGTATTCTCTTATCAAAGCATAAAACTTTTAAATTGATAAGCGATTTTTTTGTCATCATTTTTTTTTTCTTTTCTTTTCTTTTTTCTCTCTCTGTTTTTTTTTTTTTTTTTGGTATTTCATATGATAACCATCAGACCTAAACCAAGGGTTGACTTAGAAATGTTAGAAGATTACGGAGTCAAGGGTCCAATAAAATCGCTAAAAAATGAGATAAGTTATATTCTAAATAAATTAACTTCATCAGTCAATCTTTGAAATTGGAACCACAGTGTACATATTGAATAAAAAAACTATTAATAATTTAGAATGATTTTTTCTATGACTAATATTTTTTTGTGACATGAACACCACATAAGATATATTAAAAAAAAGAAAAATATTTAAGCTTTCGTTCAAGCTTTTTTATCCCTTGGTACACGGATCAGATCGCTCATCCTTTCTGTCCACGAAGTTATGAATTATCACGAATCAGGCAAAAGATGTGGATCCGGACCATGGCTAACGATGGGCCGAACGAGTTATTTTTCCGTTTATCACGGGCCTTGTTTCTACCACAATTAAACTCAAACCCAGTCCACCGTCAGACATTTCTTTGCATCGACAATGGGGACAAAATAGACATTTCGTCACAACACGCATGGTGGTCAGACCTTGCTACCACCACTTGTCACGCATCACTACTGGTGTAATCCCCACATCCGTAATTATATTTTTATCGCACCGAAGCAGAACAGGAAAAACCCAGCTGGTACGATTGGTTTCTTTATCAGCCACCCTCATTTATTCATCATAGCCGCCTTATTTTTTTATCTTTATTTTTTAAGATGTGATGAGCTTCGTGTCAAATTTTTAACTTATTGCTGGCCAAAAATCATTCACATGGTGGGAATTCATGTAAAATTTTCCCAAGAATTATTTATGGCTAAGAACTCAACTCTTGATTATAGGTGTAACTTTCGTGAAAATTTGTAAAATTTAAACCCAACCTTTAATGATAAGCTAAATATTACATTGTATGACAATCTTGTCTCTTCTTGAATGTTTAAGGACAAGGTGTATGTCATTGAAATGGAGGATCTCCATGTCTGATCATTAGAGCAATGGAAAAATATATATATTAGAATAAACAAATGACATGTTATTTAATTTATTTTCATGGCTGAGACTTGAGTCATACTTGAAGATGTCACGGTTTCAACTTTTTTTTTTTTTCAATTGATAAAAATATCAATGTTGAGAAGTAATTAAATTGATGAAGATGATTAAAAAGAGATTTTAATGAGATGAAAAATTATGATTTCCTCCAAAAATCTTGCCCAGCAGACCCCCTTTGCTTTTGGAAGAAATCCCTTCTAATGATTTAAATGTGGAATGTTCAATTAGGTAATAAGATGAAGTAAAGAAGAGGATATAATATGGCTAAATGAATAAATAGAAAAATATGTATATCCTATATAATTTAAGCCAGAATCCTTTCATTTGTCGCACATTTTTATCATATAGTTTTATATGATAATTTATCAATCTCTCTAATATTATTATTTGATCATTTTATTTAAGAAAATAAACTTATCATTACAATTTAAGAAAATTGACTAAAGAAAAGAATCATCATTGCTATTTAAACCTATTCTTTCTATCTTCTCTATAATTTAAGTCAAAACCCTTTCATATGTCGCCCATTTTTATCATATAGTTTTGTATGATAATTTATCAATATCTCTGATCTTATTATTTGATCATTTTATTTAAGGAAATAAACTTGTCATTGCATTTAAGAATTTGACTAAATAAAAAAAAATCATCATTGTTATTCAATCTATATATGTTATCAATATATGTTCTATATAAATTAAGCCTGAGCCCTTTCATACGTCGTACATTTTTATCAAATTAGTTTTATATGATAATTTATCAATCTCTCTAACATTATTATTTGATCAATTTATTTAAAGAAATAAACTTATCATTATATTTAAGAATACTGACTAAAGAAAAGAATCATAATTGCTATTTATATCTATTATTTCTATTCTTCTATCTATCTATCTAATTTAAGCTGAAACCTTTTCATTCATTGTACATTTTTATCATATAGTTTTATATAGTAATTTACTAATCTCCCTAATATTATTATATGATCATCTTTATAATTTAAGTGAGAGCTTTCTCATTCGTCTTCACACCCATTTGAAGGAATAATAAAGTATAATTTATCCCATATTTACTTTAGTTCACATTAAACTGTGCAATTTTCTTGATGTTTGGTTGACTAATTTAGAGATTTTCACAATATATTCCCAACAATCCCTTATACGACATCTATATCTATCACGTATATTTTCTTTTTATTATATGTTTTTTCCTTTTGGATTAAGACTTTACAATTCCAAGAAGGTATGAAATTTTACTGATTACATAAATTTTTTCCTCCTATAGAGAAATTATTTGAGGATTTATAGTTTTGGTTGGGCATTCTCTATTAAAGCTGACAAAAGAACATTCACTAAAATGATAAAACAAGAAATTGAAAAGCTTCAGCAACACAAGTACTATACTAATATATAAACAAATGTCATAACTTCAATTGTATAATTTTTAGATATTGCATTGCTAATTACGTGCAAAAGTATGTTCCCTTTTCATTATATTGTCAATAACTTGCATATATAAAGATGGGCCTAATAATCAAGTACAATACGAATAATATGTGGAATCTGATAGGTAAGATAAATCTAATTATGATTATTATATATGATTACTGTTGCGGTATGATATTATCAAACATCATCCTTTATATGTTAGCTTTTATTTAATTTAAATATGTTGCTCCTTTCATTTTGTAGAGCAAAAATTATTACATATGTCAAATTATGTCTTACTAAGATTTAAAATTTCTTCTTACTATAATTTTTTTTCGATTTAGTAAGTATAAACTATTGATTTCATTTACTCCACTTTCATTTAACTATATTTCATGTAGTTTTCAACCAAAAACTTTTGCAAATGAGCTATTATATAAGGAGTCCAATAAATTAATTATCAAGTCACTTAAGTGTATACATAGATGTATAATTTGATTAAATAAATTTCCTTTCTAATATCTCATTTGTTTTGTAGATATATGGCTACATCTTTAATGAAGCAAAATAATTGTGATTACGATTCATGTGTTATAAACTTTGTAATAAATAGCTACAGTTTATTAGAGTGTTATTTCATTAATCTTTTGATTTCTTTTTCATGTATTATGCAATTTATACAATCTTTTAGTTTCTTCCTTCATCTACCGATCTTGCATGTAATTAACTTTAACTATGTTGTTCATTGTAGAAGTTTATTTTCTTATTTAACTTTTTACACCCACAACACAAGTGCGTCGTCTGCTAGTATAGTCTATACACGATATATATAAATATATACATATGTCACACCTTGTTTCATTGCTACAATTCTTGGTCGATGACTCCTTGGTAAATGGAGAGATTGCTTTAAGTAAGGTTACATGCTACATGTGTCCTTGGCTATCGATAATCCGAAAGACAAGGAGTAATGTTATGCTTTCTTATTCTACGTGTAAGTTAACATCCTTAACTAGATGAAGGGGAACTCATCTATTTGACAACGATGGCAATCAATATATATATATATATATATATTCTTCCTTCCTTTTGAACCAAGGCTTCCATGTGAAGAGGATAGACTCATTTGATATTGTTAAGAAAAGATCAGACTTTTTTTAAATATTATAACCTTTCACCTAAGTTAGAAATTGGATATAGATAGATTAAAATGATGCAAGTGAAATAGATGATGAATTATGATTAGAAAGGTTAGTAAAATTAATTTAGTAAATAGAATTAAGTTAAAATTTGAGATTTGAAATTCTTAAACCCCAAATAGGTTGTTTAAAATGTTTAGTGGATCTCTAAATCTCTAAACTTTAGCCCAACATTCTATATTCTAAATCCCCGTAAATTTTGGAATCATTTGCTTCCTTAAAAATCAAATTTGTGTCTAAGCTCAAATTAAATATTAATTCAATATAACTTAATTTTTTAAAACAATTCCCTATCTTAAGTTCTTTATTTCTAACCTATTGATCATCAGATTATTTCTTAAATATTTCCATAATTAAATATATTGATATGAAAGTTCTAAACCCAATACCTTTACTTTAAAATGCTCTTAATTTTTTCCCTCTCTCTCTCTATAATATAATATATATATATACATTTTCTTTTTCCCATTTGGCTATCTTTTCTATCTCTTCCTCCTTCTTTCCGTCTTTTCTTTTTCTCTCTTTCCTTTCTTCGATTTCTCAAAATTCAAGCCACAAATCTCAATTTTAACAAGTTTATAAAGGAAATCAAAGATAGAAAATAAGATAGAGGATGGAGATTATACTATATATAACTCCAAAAAGGTTAGAAGAAGTGTTGGTAGAAAGAATTAAGAAGCTAGGTTTTTGCTCAAAAGATAAGTTTTGTTATTTTCTTTGCTTTAATTCTTATATACTTATGTAAATGATGTATTGGATTAAATATATGTAATTCTTATGATGATAAAGATGTATGAACATATTTGTTAAAAACCTAAAAATGAGCATGTTGTGTAGACCAAGTGTTTGGTGAAATGTTTTAGAGGAATATGATATAGCTATGTGTATAGAAGTGTGTAGGAGACAACTTTATGCATGTTTATATTTGTAACAAGTAGTGTTGTTGATGTATGCTGGATTAAGTATTTAAAAGTTATTAAAAGAAAAAGAATATGCGTAGAGGGATTCCTTGTTCATCATGGCCATAACACAGCCCGTGATCTCCTCAGAACAAATTATTTTTGTAAGGTAACAGCCTGATCACAGCTATGATGAGGAACATGATCTCCTATGATCTCATTTTTTTCTCTTGGTCACAGGGATGAGAAAGCTCGTATCAACCATCACGGCCCATAAAACGAGCACGATGAATCAAATGATGGAGATCACATGCTTAATAATGGGTATGATGAAGATGGTGACGACGATCATGGTCTCCATCACGGGCATGATTTGTCCCCTGATACTGTTCATAAAGAAGAAAGAAAAAACGAAAGAAAGAAATAAATAAATAAAAATAAAATGGAATAGATAATGATAGATGATATGTTATGTTAGTTAATTTGCATAATTAAGAATGAGTTAAGATAGTTTATGGATTAATAATTTATTAGAGTGTATATAGTTCTTGAGTATAAAATGAACCTAGTTAGTTAACTTAAGTTCAACTTGATCTAAATGAACTTAAATGAGTTAAAATGAATTAGATTGCTTAAGTTTGATCATTTTGACTTAGTAATTGAATTAAATGGTTAATTCTAATCAATTTGGCTAATTTAAGGTAATATAGACTTAACAAATGACGATTAGTTTTAATTAATGAATTAGGATAATCTTAGTTTAACATAGAATATGTTTTTCAAATGGTTGTTTGCTTAGGAAATATATGTTTTTAGCATGTGAATGATGTGATAATGCTTTTGTAATAAATGACTATAATCACAGTGAAAAGAAATACATTGATAGACAAAGGAGAATTGTCTGTATTTTGGAGGGAGATATTCGCAGCTATAGTGGGGTTCTAAATTAGTATAAGATCAAATAGGGTTTAAAAATAAATTTGATGTAATTCGATAGTTAATTTAAATGTTCATATGAGTTTAATTATTGAACATATATTTTCTTTTGAGATGATTCTCTGATTTATCCTCTAAGAGGGACTCCAGTCAACCTTCTGATTCTGTTTGGTTTTCAAATAGATAAGGTATGCAGTAATTACGTGTTGGATGCTAGGATAGAATTAAAATGAATTAAAATTTAAAGACGACCTAAGTATCAAGTGTTTTTTTGTGCGTATGCCGTTAAATTTGGTCCGAGGAGCGACAATCTTGCTCGAGCAGACACGATAGTTTAGGTGCTTATGTCGCCCCCATCATGATGCAATGATATATGTTGGTGGCTCAACGGACAGCCGATGGAGTAAATGGTATTAATGTAACGTCTATCTTGATCGGTGAGAAGTAATATATTAGGGTTCTCGTTTATGGGACCGGTTGAACCCTTTTATATTATGGACTACAATGGTTATATCATCTAGGATATATAGCTATTCGGGCTCCATATATTAAACCCCTAAGCGTCGTATTGTTACTTAGGACCCTCAGATTCCCAGTGGCTTGTTCTAGAGTGTGAGTACTCTCAGGATGCTTGAGTTACTTTAAATTAAAGATAATAACTTGTTGTTTGTTGCCTTACATTTAGTTAAGCTTGTGTGTCACTCTGTGTGTGCCTGTGTTACCGCGTGTTGAGCTTAAGCTCATCAGTGTTGTTGTTCTTCTTTTTCCATGTATTATATGGATGATTGAAATTGATGATTGATGATGATGATGATGTGTTGATGACGTTGATGTTGTTGTCTCGGTTTTGGTGATGAATCAAGAAGAGATTATTGGAGATGAAGTGGGTTAGGACCATGGTTAGATTTTGATTTTGAGTTTATTTTATTTTTGTTATAAGAGCAGGATTTGCTTTTTGAAAATACATTTTGTTTTCTTTAAGGGGCTAGTTATGAAGCCTATATGTTTGTAATAACCCAATATTATTTTTTTATAGAAGTTCGGTTTTCTATTACTAATCCAGTTGCTTTAGAAATTTAAATAAACGATTTCATTTACTAAAATGGCTAGCAATGTCCAACATAAACATATCATTCTAGGAAGTCTGAGCGTATAATACATAAAGTATTATATGTGGCGGTAATGCCTTAATTAAATTTAAGGCGTTACATTTTTCCTCTTGCCAAAGAGATAACAAACAGATAACAATAAACAAAAAACAAAAAAATCAAATCAACACCAAGATTTATGTGAAAAAACCCAATTCGACGAAAAACCATGGGACCAACAATGCTAAAATCTTCCACTATAAAAAATATAATGGATTACAAGTTTTTCTCACTAGATCTCACTAGTGGATCTCACAATATCTTCACAACAACTGGTGGATTACAAACATGAATAATGTTTTCTTTTAGAATTTATCACTCTAAGATTTCTCTTACTTTTGTCTCTTTCTCTCTCTAGATCTCTCTATCTAAGTTTCAGAAGAGGCACAACACTTGTTCCTTACAAACCTTAGGATAATAAGAAGAATATATATATGCAACAACATAAGGAAAACCAACAGACACTCAAGGCTAGCAAGTGTAAAATCAAAGCTAGCAATAATGAAAAATGCTACTTTTCTGGACAACATACATCGGTAGGGTTCCTCCAACGTTGACAGTGCATTCTCCAATGCCGATAGCATTCACACCGGTGTAGACACTCTATGCTCTGGAAAGAATTCTACAAATTCCAAGGCTGGCTATGATACTTTGTAGGCCGGTGGTTTAGCTTCCTATATCAGCCAGTGTATGACAATTTCATCCTTGTTTGCACAAATAACTCCTTATCTTCAAGTCCTCTTCCAAGTATATCTCATATACTTAGGATATCCTTGATTCAAAGTCCACTAAATATAACTATATGTTTAGGATCTCCTCGTTCAAAGCATACTGGTCCATTCCTACATTGATTCTAAAGTCTTCTAATATATATCGACATATATTTAGGCTCTCTTTACTTATAGACCCATATGAGTTGGATCTATAATCCCAACAATCTCTCTCTCTAACTCATATGGGGGGTATTACCAATTCTAATGCCTTCTTGTAGCACCTTTTGTCTGATTGAAACCTTTCACAACCACCTTTGGTCTTGCTCCTCAATTGCGAGCTCTTATCATCAATCTTCAACATGTAAACCCATTTGTTCTCTAGGGGTCTCTTGCCCTTAGGCAATTTCATCAGATCATAAGTTTTGTTCTCATGCAGAAATTTGATTTCTTTTTGCTTGGCTTTAATCCACTCTCTTTTCTTCTCATGTGCTATAGTTTCTTGATAAGATTCAGGTTCTCCCCCATTAGTCAGCATAACAAATTCTTTAGAATTATATCTTACTGATGGTCTTCTTTTTCTTGAAGAACTCCTTAACTCAATTTGCTGCTGAGGCACTTTGAGCTCTTCAACTATGTCTTCTACATCTCCCCCATCAATAGAACCTTTAGGTCAGGGCACTGGATCAATATTTATAAAGATCCGAGCTGAGGATTTTTCCTTTTCAAGCTTCTTAATGTCTTCAATTGTTTAGTCTTCAAGAACGGCCATATCTCTACTCCTGATCACATTTTTCTCTATTGGATCCACAACTTGTGTCCATAGTCATCATGTGCATATCCAAGAAAAATACATTGCTTGGAGTTACGATCATGCTTCCCTCTCTTATCCTTTGGAATATGCAGAAAAGTCATGTAACCAAAAACGTAAGTGATCATAAGGTATATCTTTATCTTACCAAACTTTCTTAGGGACATCTCCATCAAGAGCATATGAGGGAGATAAATTTATCAAATCAACAACAATCTTCAAGAACGACCATATTCTGAAGGGAATCGATCCAACGAGTAAAACTCACAGCTTCACTCGTGACCCATGCCGATTTTCAGCCAAATTCCTTTGTTTCAGCCGTCAAAACTGCGTTTACTATTTTAAGTAACTTTTCTTTTTGTCATATCTTTTCATAGGGTACTTTTTTTTATATGCCGTCTGTGGTATTAATCTCGTCCATTCATTTATTTTCGCCCTAGGTTTTATTTAGATAGGTTTTTTTTTTTGGTAAAAAAAACATATTATATATTCTAGGGTTACAGAAGGTGCAGAGATATGTTATTTTGAATGAAATTTCTTTGAGAGTGTTCTCTCTTTTTCCAAAATTCGTAATCTTGAGTAGATTTCGAGTTTTGATGCTAAATATCTAGGTATTCTTAGAATCAATTGATATTTGAAGATTACAAGCCGGGTATTCGTGCGCGAATCAACGTCTTGCGATAGTTCCCTTTTATTTCGCTGCGTCAAAAACTAGTATTAATAGAACCAAATTATAATAAGACCATGGACAAAATGGCCATAGTTTTTTTTTTTTTTTGGTTTAATGAGAGTGTGTTCAATTATTCCGCAGAACACTTAGAAATAATTTAAATTCCCAATATATCAACAGCGCTTCATTTGGACAATCACCATTTGCCCCAAATTTTAGAGAATTCAATAATTCTTACGACCAACGGTATTTGATGTAGCTCTCTCCTTGGAAATCGGTTAACCGGTTCAATACCGAAAGAGATGGGAAATTTATCCACATTAACAGATTTGTAAGTATCCTCCAAATCCCCATTTGTATATTCCTTATTTCCTAATTGTAATTATGTTGACTATTGATATATCAATGAATCTTAGATTGTCATTTTTTGTAATTATGTTGACTATTGATATATCAATGTACAGTGTTGTGGAAATGAATCAGCTTTCTGGACCTCTTCCTTCAGAATTAGGAAACTTGACCCAGATAAAAAGATTGTAAAAATAATGCTTGTAATTATCTTTTCTTCCACCATAATTAAGTTGAAAATCTTAAATTATGATTCAGTATTTAATTGGTTTGTTCTCTTTTGTTTTGTTCATTAGGGTTTTGACATCAAATAATTTTACAGGAGAGCTGCCTTCATCCTTTGCAAATTTAGTAACGCTGACAGAATTGTGAGCACTTGATTCATAAATAGCACGTTAATTTTATTACATTTTCTATTATTTCCTATCATCATTTTGCGATTTAAGTGTTGCTTGTAATTTGTTTGCTATTATACATTATTATAGGCGGCTTGGTGATAACAAATTCACGGGACAAATACCCGATTTCATACGGAACTTCATAAATCTTACGAAACTGTAATAAGCTTCTTCTTCGTGTGTTGCTGCTTTTTATTTTTTTTTTTTATTTTTAAGTTGCGTACAATAAGTTGTTTTAGTTCTCAAGGCAATTCAAAATTTTGATGTGTACAGATATATTCAAGCAAGTGGCTTGGGAGGACCAATACCAAACAGCATTGAGCTTTTGGATAAATTAGAGGACTTGTTCGTACTACATTTGGACTGTTCTTTAGACCAGTTTGTCATGTTTACGTGAAGGTCAATCAATTGATATAATATTTTCTCAATATGCAGGAGAATCACCGACTTGAATGGACCTGAAATGCAATTTCCAAATATTAGCAGTTCAAGAATAAAATATTTGTAAGATAAAAAGGCTTGTTTGCAAAATAATTTAGAGAGATAGAGATGACTATATATATAGACTAGTCAAATGAGCAAACGCTACTTCCATTTTGTAGGATATTAAGAAGTTGCAATATTACGGGAAGTCTTCGGGAGTATTTGGCCGACAAAGAAAAATTGAAGATATTGTCAGTATAGTACATCTTCTTCTTGATTTTGACTTTGTCATTTATCTTTGAATCAGAAATACAAAAGGAATTTAATCACTCAGAGCCCTCAAGATCTTGTGCGAATAAGTATTTTAAGGATATATTTTTATTTTAAGGATTTCATCACTTTATTCCTAAAGCTCTTCACAATTTTTATAATTTTATAAGCCTCACATTACAAAAATTATTCACAATATACTTCAACAAAAGAAAAATTACTCTATTAGTTTGGGACCGGTCCTTATCAGACGAGCTCAACTTTTTGCTAAGGACTGGCCCCAATATTGGAGGACCTCATTTTCGGTCCTTTTCCCTCTGGAATCACGCCAAAAACCTAGATTTGGGGCTACTCTTATACTAATCACTACTTTCCTAATGCTGTTAGTTACGGTTCTATTATAAATTATATAAAACTCATAATAAGGATGAAAGTATCGATTTTCTCGCAGAGATGTCAGTTTCAACAAATTGAATGGAATGATACCAAACAGTTATTCAAAATTAGATGCTGATTATATGTAAGTGATCTAAGACCTCAAATTAAATTATCTTTTTTTGGCCATTAAATTAAATTATCTTGATAAGCCAAATTACTAATCATTCATCATTTTTTCTTTTCATCATATTGATTTTGAATTTTTAATGTAGAACTATACTGTGGCAACAATTATTATTTACCTAATCGTATTGCAATGATACGTTTATTTTTGCCTTTTCAGATTTCTAACAGGAAATCTACTGACAGGAGAAATACCTAATTGGATTTTAAAGGAAAAATAATATGTAAGAAATTATTGCAATATCATAAATTCAACTATATTGATGATACCATCTTTTCTCTATCGCATACCTACACTTGGAACAAGCGCATTTTGGTTGCTTAATATTTTATCTTTGATATAAATTGCTAGAAAGGCACGCAAATCAATTTTTCATTTAGCTACACTGGGTAAAAAGTGATTGTGATAGATGACGTAGTTTGAATAGATAATTTACTATATATATAAGAATCATTTGTAATTATTATTTTCTCTAAACACTATATGTAATTACAATATTTTTTGCTAAATTAAAAAAAAATTCCCCGATAAAATCTTTACTATTTTGCTCAAATTAATTTAGATAAGTTTTATTCTCTTATGTTACTCAAATTAGAAATTTGTTTGTCTATATCTTAAGGTTGCGATTCCATTACCTGTTGTGGTGTGGCATATAATCTATTATCAAACGCATATAATTTATTATTTTAATTTGACAAGCTAACAATTGCTTTTGGCTTTTTGCTGTCTAGAGATATTTCCTACAACAACTTCACCACTAAACCCACGCTTACCGAATGCTTGGGAAAGAATGTGTACGTATTAATTCCATAAAAAAATTTGCATTTGCAACATTAATGAGTTCATTGTTTTTGGTTAGTTTTTTGTTTATGTCTAATTCCTTTTGTGCTGTCACCTTTATAGGAACATGTTCGCAAGCTCATCAAGGGGCAATACATCGTATGGTTATTTTTAAATTTTTAGTCTACAGTTTGGTTCTTAGGAAATTGACGAATTGTTTTCCCATGTTGATTTTTAGGGAACTAAATTATGGGAACCTTTTTTTTTTTTTTTGTTCATTATTGCAGTGGAATGGTTGCATGTTTAAGTGACCAAGTGTCCCAAGAGTAAGTTAATTAACTAATTATTTCTTTTATAGTCTAGTTTTGAATTCATAGAGTTAATTTCAAAAGTTTTATCTTTAATCCACGTATTTATTTTTAATTTACCTGTTAGATTATTACAACGACCTCTAAATAAATTGTGGTGGAAATGAAGTAACTATGGGACACGTAAAATACCACTGGGGTTATAGTAACACTGGTTACTTTCCTGATGATAATAGACCAATTGATGAATACATTATATCCAGCGAAACACTGCTCTCCATCGAAGATCCACGACTATACATGAAAGCACGAGTTTCTCCTATCTCCCTGACTTATTATGCCTTTTGTCTAAGGAATGGGAGCTACACATTATTTCTCCATTTGGCAGAGATAATGTTCACCAATGGTAAAACTATAGTAGTCTTGGGAGGCGTATCTTTGATGTTTATGTTCAGGTGATTAGTTTTTTTCCTCCTTTATTTCTTATAAGGTTGATGCCAAAAATGGAACCTCAACTTTTATAAAAAGTTCAATCAAATACTTGAAGTTTGATTTTGAATAATTTAATACCTACTCTTTCGTAAAAAGTTCGATCCGGTGCCTAAGGTTAGGTTTTGACAAATTTTGGTACCTGAACAAAGTTTTTATGGACTTTTTTCATGCCTGATTGAACTTACTTTGGATATGAAAAAAATACAAGAAAAATTTGTTTAGATACCAAAATTATCAAAACCAAACTTCAGTTACGAAAAATTTATATAAAAACTTTATTCATGTACTAAATTATTCAAAATGAAACTTTAGATGCCCGATTGAATATTTTGTGAAAGTTTAGGTTCCATTTTTGTGATTAACCCTTTCCTCTATTCATATCCCTCAAAACTATATCCGGTATTTATACGCGTTTTGGGATTTAGAAAATTTGTTTTTGACATGAGAAGACTTCTTGTTGCTTAACAATCTCACGAAAGCGGGAACTCAAAGATTTTGATATTGCAGCTGAAGCAGTGGTGCAGGAAAGGATATTGTAAAAACAATTCCTGTGATGGTAACTGATGAAACTCTTGAAATACGTTTCTATTGGCCTGGGAAAGGGACTACTGCTATCCCAAAAGAACAGTCTATGGTCCTCTTATATCCGCAATCTCTCTAAAGTCAAATATGTCGTGGGCATCTGTGTCCGACTTGCTTTCAGCATCGATCATGAGAAATGAGCATGAGATATATATGCACTAAGTGAATGCCCTAGCTTGTTTCTTGTTGATGAAACTGAGACATCAAACCATAGCTTTTCACCATGATAAGTTCAAGAATTGACAAGTTTTCTTCAATTGATGCTTTTTCTATCGTGCCTTGTCCACTAAAATGTTTACTCTTTAAATTTAAGAACTATTTAAACTCAACAATGATTTTTCTCTAGCAAATTTTGAGAAAAAAATTAGTGGTACACTTTAGACAAAGAAATAACCGTATTATCCTCGCTTAATCTAGTGTTATATATTTTTATTTAGTCTCTTCATGGGTTTTTTGTTTTAGCATTTTCTTCATATATCACTAGATAATTTTATTTTACTATAATGAATATCGTTTTGTTATTTCGCAGATTCCAAACAGCCAATGGAATTATCTACTGGTGCTCTTGTTGGTATAGTTGTTGCAACTGTGTGCTTTGTTTTCTTGATCATAGGTATTCTTTGGTGGCAAAGACGTTTGAGACAGAAAAGAAATTTGGATCAAGGTATGTTCTAATTAACTACAATTGGTACACAACACATCTTGTTAGTAGATAAGCTATCTTAACAGATAATTTATGTAGATCTCAAGCGTTTAGACCTCAAAACTGGTTCATTCACTCTAAGGCAAATTAAAGCTGCGACAAATGATTTTGATCCCGCACACAAATTTGGAGAAGGCGGTTTTGGATCTATATACAAGGTATAATTTAATAATTGTTAGGTTATCAAAAGAAGGAAAGGAAATAATTGTATAAATTTTATAGATAGTAACCTGGTTGTGATTAGATTTGCGTAACCTTGATGTAGGGTCTTTTGTCAGACGGCACCATAATTGCAGTAAAGCAACCATCATCTAAATCAAATCAAGGGAATCGTGAGTTTTTGAATGAGATAGGCATGATCTCAGCTCTTCAACACCCTCATCTTGTGAAGCTTTATGGATGTTGCATTGAAGGAAATCAATTGCTATTGGTTTATGAGTATATGGAGAATAATAGTCTTGCCCGTGCATTATTTGGTGAGCTCCAAAAATCAATATGATTTTATAATTTGTTATTTTTTTCTTTTCTTTTTGTATTTATTTTGAGTACAAAAAGTAATAACCGAAACTTATGATTATTTCAAGGCTCAAAGGAACATCAATTGAAGTTAGATTGGCCAACAAGATATAGGATATGTGTTGGTATAGCAAGAGGATTAGCATATCTTCATGAGGAATCACGATTGAAGATTGTGCATCGAGACATCAAAGCTACTAATGTGTTACTTGATAAAGATCTCATCCCAAAGATATCGGATTTTGGTTTAGCAAAGCTTGTGAGGAAGATAATACACATATTAGTACAAGAGTTGCTGGAACATTGTGAGTCTCTTTAAGTAACTTTTCACTAAAAAAGAAAAGAAAAAAGGGAAAAGGTAACATAAAAAAAAAAAAAAAAACATAATTATGATTAACACATTCTAATTACATTTTTATCTTATTACAGTGGATATATGGCTCCTGAATATGCAATGCGAGGTTATCTAACTGATAAAGCAGATGTTTATAGCTTTGGAATTGTGGTCCTAGAAATTATCAGTGGCAAGTGCAACACTAGTGGCAAACAAAAAGATGAATGTTTTTATCTTCTTGACTGGGTAATTATTATTATTTTTTTTTTTTTGTGATAGTCCATCATATATATGTACCTAGTATTTTATTACTTATCATCACACTAAGGAAACTAATAAGTTATATAACTTAGTGACATCATATTTTTAAAATAAAATATTAAAATTTTTATTGGATGATTTGAATGTTGTAGAACTTAAACAAAGTAAAATTATCATCTAGATTAAGATGGATTTAGTTATGTTTACTTGTTATATGTTTTGCATGTTGACTTGACTTTGAAATAAAATGTCATGGGAACTTTTATTTTCAAATCCATAAATGCCATTCCAACTTTATCCATTGGAAGAGAAGATGGAGGAATTTTTCTATTTTATTAAAGTTCATTTTGTTTTTTAGGCAAATGTGTTGAAAGAAAAAGGGTGATTTGATGGAGCTAGTTGATCTAAGATTGGGTTCTGACTTCAACAAAGAGGAAGCAATAACGATGATCAATGTAGCATTATTATGCACTAATGCGTCTCCAACAATTAGACCTTCCATGTTTTGTGGTGAGCATGCTTGAAGGCACAATCAAAGTTGAAGCACTACCTCCACATGAAGTAGTTGCAATTGAAGGCAAAAATTGCAGCAATGAGAAAGCATTTTAAGGGCAATTCAAGTGAAAAGGTGAGCAAAAAGGTCATTGAAAGCTTTCTAATGGAGGGTCCACAAACTACTTCTTCAACATCAGCAAATGATCTATATCCAGTAAATTTGGACTCCAATTATCTTTTGCATAGAGATTAATGGTCTACTACATTATGTTTGCCACCTCTTTAAGCCCCATAAATAGATACTATAATTTGTTTTAGTTGGTATGATATCTAATCTGGTTGTCTCCATACAAAACAACTTATGTTCTTTTGCTTTTGGATATAATGTTTTTGTTACCTCCGTCAACCTGCAAATAGTGTCTTGTGATGGAGTTCAAACCGCCTTATTTCTAGTTATAGGTGAATATAGTTATGAATTAATAAAGTTTTGGGGGTATCATAAATGGATTTCTTTTTAATGCTAAAATAAACACTTCAATAAGATTTAATTGCTGCACTAGAAATACGTATTAATGCAAGTGGTATAATAGGTTGTCGTGTAACTACAATATACTAGGTTTCATAATTCATTACATTAAGCCGTCCTTTCAATCATATATCCTTTGTCCACACTAGTTTGAAATTGTTAAGTTAAATAGTTAAAAAAAGCTTGTTTGTATTTGTTGGCTTGGTTTTTTTTTTCTTTCTACTTTTGGTTAGGGTATAACATTTAGTTTATCAACAATATATTTCCTTTAATTTTTTGTAATGTAAACCAAGTACAAAAACTAAAAAATTTCTCTCCATTTCCTTGCATTTTATTCTTATGCATCTAAACACAATGGAAATTACATTTCTATACTTTTCTTTCAATTCTTTTGTTTTTATCCATTCATACCTTCATCTCGCTAAATTTACAAAACGTAAGGTTACATTCATGACATTGTTTTGCTTCCCAACTAATAATGGCTATCAGTAAAGAATCTAACATTAGCTAGTGTTACTTTTGATTAAGAATGAACATATCTACATTTTTTGTAATGGGAATCAAAAGCCCACACGACCTACTACCTTAAGTAAGGGCGAAATGTTTATAGAAGTTACGGAAATTTATTTTAATGCATATAGGGTTCATGCAAGTATTAAATGGTGTCAAAATTATATTTTTCAAGTGCAAAATGAACCAATTGCTCTTGAAAAAAAATGAAGAAAATGGTTTCGAAAACTTGATCAATGATGTCATGCATAATTGTTATGACAAGACTTAGTCAACGGTTCATTTAAATAGATAACGGGAATAGTCAAACTAATTAGTCGACAGTTGACATAGGGGTAAGAACCGTTCTAACATTGACTTATTGCATATTTGGGCATGCAAAAGTGGATCATGCTCAGCTAGTTTACTCATTGTGTTGGTTTGACCATGAAGTGTTAGGATGTGCATAGGTTAGTTATTTTGTGAATGTTGGCTATGGTTCAGTTCATGGATGGGTTTATTGTACTCAGTGTCACATTTTTCAAGATTTTTAGAAGTGTTTAGAGTCTTAAATAATCCTCATGTTTCAAGAAGAGACTAGTGATATGGCTCAAATGTTAGATATGTTGTAGGGATTGACGGTGCGAATGGACCTTGAACAAAAGAAATCAAAGGGAGAGTTGGATTTTGATGATGAATAGGATTATGGATGCCTATTAAGGCCAGAGGTAAGAGTAATTCACGAGAAAGCATTAGTCAAGGAGGTGAGGAAATTGATACTAACTTGAATTTTATAAAATTCAAGATTCCTCTTTTTCAGGGGTGTAGTGACCCAGATGCTTATCTGAGTGGAAGTGCAAAATTGAGTTGATCTTCATCTGCTACAATAATTTAGAGGAGAAAAAGATTAAATTAGTTGTTGTGGAATTTAGTGGATATGCTAGCATATGGTGGAATCAACTTATTATTAGTAGGAGGAGAAATTTAAAGGAGCCAATTAACACTTGGAAAGAGTTGAAGCAGATCATGAGAAAGAGTTTTGTTCCTTCACATTACTATAGAGGATTATATCATCAGTTATAAGAACTCACTCAAGGAAGTAGGAGCTAGAAGAATATTATATAAAAATGAAGACACTCATGATGAAGATTGATGAAAGAGGATGATGAAGTCACTATGGCTATATATGTGAATGCACTAAATAGGAACATTGCAGCCAAGGTTAAATTACAACATTATATTGAATTAGAAGAAATGTATCAAATGGCATTGAAATTTGAGAGCTAACTCAAGAGGAAAGAAAAATATAGTTATAAAGGTGCATCTTCTGCCTCATGGAAAAAAAAAAAAAAAACTAGAAGAAGGAGGATAAGGAAAGCGAGGAAGGAGAATCGACTTAAGCCACGCCTAAGGAGGAAGCTCTTGATAAAACCAAAGGTATGCCTGAATCCTAATCTCGTTTGAGTAGATTACGTTATTTCAAGTGTAATGGGGTTGGACATAGAGCTTCTCAATGCCCTAATTAGAGAGCTATGATTGCATTAGGGAAAGAAGAATGTAAGATAGCTAGTGAGAGTGAAGGAAATGAGCATGATATGCTTGAGTTGGAGGATGTTATTGATCATGAGGAAGTGGATACTTTAAATTTTTCGCTAATGAATAAACGTACCTTGAGTACACAACAGGTGGTTGAGAGCACAACAGGTGGTTGAGAGCAAACTTGAGTAGTAGATAAGGAATATTTTCCACACTAGAGTTGTAGTGAAAGAAAAGGTTTACAATTTGATTATTGATGGGGGATAGAAGCACTAATGTTATCAGCACATTTCTTATGGGAAAGTTAGGGCTCAACACCACTAAACACCCATTCCCTATAAGCTATAATGGTTGAATGAATGTGGGGAAGTTAAGGTGACAAAGAAGGTATTAGTTTCTTTTTCTATTGGTAGCTACAAGGATGAAGTTCTATGTGATGTAACACTTATGCATGTGGTCATTTGTTGTTTAGGGCGACCATGGCAATATGATAGGAGGTTATGCATGATGGATTTTGCAATATCTATACATTTGTTATAAAATGGTTAGACTGTGAAGCTTGCACTTTTAAGTCCAAGTCAGATGTATGAAGATCAAGTGAAGTTACAAAAAGAGAATGAGAGAAAAAAAGAGGGTGACAAAAAGAAAATTGAATGACACACCCAAAGAAAAAGAGCAAGAGACTGTGAGTGTAAGCAAAGGTAAAAAAAAAAAAAAAAAACTGAGGGGGAGAAAAGCAAAGAGATTGAGAGATGAAAAAGTAAAGAATGAGAGAGATAAGAAGAGTGAGATTAAAAATTCTTTATTTGTAAGGCCGTAACTACTTGTACCATTATAGAAGGTTTCAACTGACAATCTTAACTTTTCTTTGTCTATGAAAATTTTTCATCACTCTAGAAATTCAAGGATTTGATTCTTAAAGAAATTCCAGTTAATTACCTCATTTAAGAGAATAGCATCCAAGAGGGGATAGTCCATCACAATTGACTATGAGATGAAGATTCGAGATGAATCTTTTTGAGGAAGGAGGGAATGATGAAGATTAGAGAGCATTGTCATGGGAATTAATGCCTTTCAAAAAGTGTAAGGGCTTCAAAGTCAATATGAATGATCATGTAATAAACGAGCAGATTCAAAATTGACACAAAAGATTAAAGCTTGAAGTAGCAGCCTATACGCTGTCGAGTTTCGCATTTACGGTGCCAGCGTAGAAGACTTAGGCCACTGGCCTATAGCTAACTTAGAAGTTATAGGCGCCAGCTTATAATTTTAGGTCGTTAGCTTTCTGTAGCCGACAGACATGATTCATTTTATGTCTTTTGGGCTTCCATTTGGTTATTATATGAGTCCTTTGTATTTTGTTTGGAAGAACATATCACTTTTGATAATTGGAAATCTTTTTAGAGAAAATGCTTCTCTTTGAGTTCTTTTGAGAGCTTGTAAATTCTTCAGGAATTGTTATTCTTATTGAGTTCTTCCTTATACCAAGGTTCTTGGTTAGTATTTCCTACAGGGTCATCTCAATCTCGTTTGAGTGGATTACCTTGTTTCAAGTGTAATGTTATTGGACATATAGCTTCTCAGTGCCTTAATAAGAGAGCTATGATTGCATTGGAGAAAGATGAATATAAGACAGCTATAGAGAGCGAAGGAGATGAGTTTGATATGCCTAAGTTGGAGGATGTTACTGATCATGAGAAGTGGATACTTTAAATTTGTTGCTGATTAATAGACATACCTTAAGTACGTAATAGGTGGATGAGAGTAAACTTGAGTAGCAGAGAGGGAATATTTTCCACACTCGAGCTATAGTGAAAGAAAAGGTTTGCAATTTGATTATTGATGGGGTAGTACACTAATGTTATCAGCACATTTCTTGTGGGAAAGTTAGGGCTCAAGACCAAAACACCCATTCCCTATAAGTTACAATGGTTGAATGAATGTGGGAAGTTAAGGTGATAAAGTAGGTATTAGTTGTTGTTTCCATTGGTAGCTACAAGGATGAAGTTTCATGTGATGTAGCACTTATGCATGCGGGTCATTTGTTGTTGGGGCAACCATGGCAATATGATGGGAAGGTTATATATGATGGATTTTGCAATATCTATTCATTTGTTATGAATGGTCAGACTGTGAAGCTTGCATCTTTAACTCCAAGTCAGATGTATGAAGATAAGTGATGTTAAAAGGAGAATGAGAGAAAAAAAGAGGGTGACAAAAGGAAAATGAGTGACACAACAAAAGAAAAAGAGCGAGAGACTATGAGTGTGAACAAAGGTGAAAAAAAAATACTGAGGGGAGAGAAAAGCAAGAGAGATTGAGAGATGAAAATGCAAAGAATGAGAGAGATAAGAAAAGTGAGATTAAGAATTCTTTGTTTGTAAGGCTGTAACTACTTGTGCCATTATAGAAGGACTTTTCAACTAACAATCTTAACTTTTCTTTGTCTAGTGAAAATGTTTCATCATTGGAGGAATTCAAGGATTTGATTCTCAAAGCAATTCCAAATGAATTACCTCATTTAAGAGAATTGCATCCAAGAGAGGATAGTTGTAAGTCCCTGGATTTTATGCTATAGTTTATGCCTAAATCTTAAACTGGAGGTCAACCGGAAACCTTAAAGTCCACAAATCTATAACAAACTTTAGTAAATTTAGATCCGACAATCTTGTGTTCTTAGCTCCTAAACAATGGAATTGAGATAATTATGATAATTGTTCATAATAATATAAAAAGCTTAAAAATATATGATTTGCTAAAATTTAGTTTGTTTCAGATTCGAACGGAATCAGTTTTCGAAAACCATGCCTCGATACACCGAACGGTAAAAATATTTGATAGTACTGTTAGATTCGTAAAAAATAAGGATTTCAAAATATTAGTTTTATAATTTTTAGTATCTAAAAATATAATATATAGCTTAATTATGCATATTATATTTACTACCATATTAATTTGTCTTATTACTATTCATTACTATTCACCTATTTCTACTTTTTTACACCTATTCTTACACTACAACATACCTATTTCTTAATTTTTACTTTTTTCATACAATTTTATTCACGTCATATCTTACAAATTATTTTTTTCATTAACAAAAATTACAAAACAACTCTCTCTTCCCCTCTTATTGCTACCGGCCATGTACAAACACACACACACATTTAATTTTTTTCTTATTCATTTTATTTAATTCAATTTTCCTCCTCAAAACTCTATAAATACCCTCTCTCCCTCCATTTCTTTCACATACTCATTTACATTAACAAAACTCTCCTAAGATCACTACTCAAATCCTCTCTCCAAAAATCTCTTTTCACCTTTTTATATTTCCCACATTTCTTCTATCCACATACTACTACGACCTTTCTTTTTCTACCAACCATATTTTTATCTTATGTAAGTTTTTACTATGCTTTCTTATCATGTCATGTAACTTAACATGACCATGATGTATGGAAGCAAAATATTATGGAAGCAATACTATATTCATGTTTTGTTCTTGTTCAATAAATCTCATTTTATTATTACGTTGTTTTATTATTGTTATATTGTTACATGTTATTATTGTTCTACTTTAACTTCTATATTATATACCTATATATATATATATATATATTTCTTAGAGCATATAAGCTCACTAATATAACCATTATTTATTTATTATGCTCTACAATTTATTCATTTATTTATTCCATACTTTTATATTAATATTAGTTCTTTTAGTCTTAGACTTGTCCTAATCAAGTCAAAACAAAATTTCTTATTTCTTTTGTTTTTCTTTTTGGACTTGTCCATGACTAAGTCCGGAAGCCTTGAATCAAGGTAGGACTTTTAATACTTGATATTTATTATTTTGCTTATCTCTATATTTTCTATCTTTCTTAGTAAATTTTGTCATATTATTTAGCTATAAACCCATTTTTTGCATGATCATGTTGATTGTTGTCTTAATAAGAATAAAAACATTTCTTAAGTAAAAGAAAATAAGCTTAACTTACTTTAAAAAAATGTGATTTTATCACTTAGGAAAAGTTTTATTAAAGTTTAGAAACTTTATACCAACAACACACTTTTCAAAGGATTATAGACAATGGTCACCATAAATTTCAGTATTGTTAGCATAGAAGGACTTTTCAAAAGTTACTAAGAAATTCTTTACTCTTTTTAAACTACCATTTAAAACCTTAATAATACTTTTCTATGAAGAATTTTCTTAAAGCTTGTTTACAAATCCTCACTAACATTTTTAATAAATACAAAGACCAAAACAAGCTTTTCAAAATAAGTTAAAACCAACTCGCCAAGTAAAAACTACTTAGGAAATAAAATTTGTAGATAACTTAGAAAGACTAAAATCCTTGAATCAAAATTATCTCTTTAAAGTTAAGGAAAAATAAATTTTTATCACATATTTCATGGCTAAAAAATCTTTACTTATTTCTAAACAACTTAAAATAATTTTTGTGAACTTCATTTTTCAACTAGTAAGACAAGTTGTTTTATAAAAATCATTGATTAAGACAAAATCATTAGAATCATATGTATAATATGAGTTGCATATGTATTAAAAGGATTTTTCAACTATATATATATATATATATATTTATTTATATTTTGCTATGGGATTTTTGGTTGATGAAAAGTTGGAAAAATCATATTTTAAGGATTGGGATTTTTGTGTCGATTCTATACCGTGTTTTTTTGGAACCCAAATGACCCATTATGATAAAAATAACCTTAGATAGATCTTTTTGAATAGGTAGAAAACGGTATATAATATGTGAAATTCCAAGTTAAAATGAGCAAGTTATGACCATTTTAAGTTGGAATTCTCTCCATACGAATTATGAAAAATTTAGTAAAATAGAGTTTGCAAGTTTAAGCAAAACATCAAGTAATACTCATTTCGGTATTTCTCTTGTTTAGATGATGTGGAGTCTGAGTTTCCACACCCCGAGGACTTTTGACTAGAAGCTTCTGCTGCCATGGCTGAATGAGTTTAATTTCTTACATTATTGTGCTTATGTTTTTGCTTGTAAATTAACAACACTAGAATTAAGAAAAGATAAAAACATGAAAGTACATGTGCTTTACATATATGGTTGAAATTATGTTAAGTATATCGAGGCAGGAATTGTCAAATAATCATTGTAAGATTAGTATAGGAATTATATGTTTGTGAATTCTATGATCACTTTTAAAACATCTAATATTATGCCATGATTACTTAAATAAACTAATTCATGCATAACACGTGGTGACTCACATTGTATCCATTATTATACCCTTGGTGGGACAAAGGCATGGCAGTGAGGTCCGAAGAACCCGAAAATCTACTTTACTGAATGTTCACCTGATTAAAATAGTGAGCATCACCCGAATTAACTACATTTAGTAGCTAGTAGTGCTCGTGTAAAAACTACAAAAACTTCATTTGCGAATTATGGCCTTAAGGCCAAAACACCTAATCTGAATGAGGGTAAATCCATTCAACATATGATTCCTGAAAAAATCATATGTATTGATTGCTCATGTGTTTGTAGGGTGTAAACGATTCGAGTTGAGTCGACATAGTATCAAGTTCAACTCGAACTTGATCTAGCTTTGATTTTTAAGCTCGAACTCAACTCGATTCAATACTCGATAAACTCAAACTCTACTCGATTAAGCTCGATTATTTTTTTAAAATATTAATTTAACTATATAAAGTATTTAATACTGATAAACTTGAACTTGACTCCTCGGTTTAATAATCATTGAGCTCGATTAAGCTCGTGAGCTCATCGATTGAGTATTTTGAAACTCAAACTTGAGCTAGAGAACTACTCAAGTAGCTAGAACTCGAGCTCGACTCGATTGTAAGCAAGTCAAATTCGATCTTTCACCGAGTCAAACTTGAGTAGCTCGTGAGCTGTCTCGACTCACTTACAACCCTACGTGTTTGTTGCATCTCATTTGTTTGTTTAAATAACTTGTTTGAATATTAATTGTTTAAATGCTTTATTTGTGGAGTTAATTATCACTAAGTAAGGAAGCTTACTCCCTTATAGATATTTATTGCAGCACCCTTACCTTTGGTTGTCGCCAGGGATATTTTTCAGGTGCTACTTTTGGATTCAGGAGTTTGTGGATGAAGTCAAAGACTAGTTGTAGACTTAGACTTCTAAGTAAATTCTAATGTACCTATTTTGAATAGACTGATGGACTTTATCTAAAGAGGAATGTCCTTTTTTTGTAAGACTCCTATATTTTTATTTAAGGTGCTTATGTTGTGATTTCCATTCTTAATTGCTATATGAATGTCTTCTTAAACAATTTGTTTAAAGTTGGTCCTCTATGATCGTGAATGTATGCCTTATACCCAATATCGAAGCTTTTAAGATGACTAAGGATGTCATACTTAAGCTTTAATACTAAGTGTAGTGGACTTTTGCGTTTAGGGTATCCTTTGGAGCATGACAATAGTCCATCACAATCGACTACACAGTTGAAGATTCAAGGATGAATCTTTTCGATGAAGGAGAGAATGATGGATATCTGAGGGCATTATCATGGAAGATTGATGCCTTTCAAAAAGTGTAAAGGCTTCAAAGTCAACATGGATGATCATGTAATAAACAAGCAGATTCAAAGCTGACTCAAAAAATTAAATCTTGAAGTAGCAGCCTGTACGCCACTAAGTTTCCCATTTACACCGTCAGCGTAGAAGACTTAGGCCACTGACCTATAGCTAGCTTAAAAGTTATAGGCCGCTAGCTTATAATTTGAGGTCGCCAGCTTTCTTTAGCTAACGACATGTTTTATTTTATGTCTATTAGGTTTCCATTTGGTTATTATATGAGTCCTTTGTATTTTGTTTGGAAGAACATATCACTTTTGATAATTAAAATCTTTTTAGAGAAAATTCTTCTCTTTGATTTCTTTCGAGATCTTGTGAATTCTTCAAGAATTGTTATTCTTGTTGCACTCTTCCTTATACCAAGGTTCGCGGTCGATATATCCTACAGGGTCGAGATTTTCATATGAAGGTTCTTAGAATTACTTAACCAACGGCTCAGGCCTTTTCCATAAATCCATACCAAGGTTCGTGAAATTCTCAGATCTAATTCTAGATGTTTCATTGGGTCAAGGTTTGCATTTGATTCTTAGAGTCCGGGAAATTGCAAGATCCATGCTTAGCATGCATCAAGAGGTATAATGCCATAGCTACTATGCAAAGAATGTGCATAATCATTTAATCATGCTAGAGTATGATGCACTCTAAAGGTCTATGCAAAACAGAGGAGTGTGTAGGATGAAATAGTGATAGGTAGAGAAACACGATTAGAAGTACTGAAAGGAAGAGAGGAAGAAGAACGATGAGGTGAAGTAGATAAAGAGCCAGTAGTAGCATTGTAGGAGGAATCAAATCCTTGTTAACAAGAAAAACATGTGGCAATTGAACATGAGAATGATTAGAACCGGAAAACAATGAAAAGTCCAACACTGTATCATATTATCACAATGAATTAGGTTTAATGATGGGGTCATATATAAACCCTAACATTAATTTCACTCCTAATCCCATCTTAATTGATCTACTCCATGCCAAATAATTTGATCCATTGAAAAGAAAGTTCTTGTCACCATGTTAAGGTCATTAGAAGCAGAATCATGCAATGGATTCGATCCATATTCACTAATTCGATATGCTAATTCCAGTTCAAATCTGATTACAATATCCATACTAGGATTTGAAAATAATACAATGAGTAAAAAGTAGAAGAATCTTATTAAAGTAGCTTTGATACCATGTCAAGTTGATGAGCAACAAGTTAGGGAGTCAATCTGATTTCAATCTCCATTGATGCATATGTACTAAATATTGGAGAAAAATGAAACAATGAACTAAATGTGATAGTTGAGAACTAACTCTGTTTCATCTTAGCACTTATCACATAAGTACAAATTGTAATTCTATATCGTGTGTGTGTGTCTATTTTTATATCTGTATGTGTTGTTTCTGGTGATATTTGGAGGATTTAATTTGATGCAGTAATCTTACTAAAAATTGTTTTGACTAGTCTGATCCCAAAAGAGATTGAAAATTTATCCACACTAGAAAGTTTGTAAGTTCTCTAAATCCTATTTGCATATTCCTCATTTTCTTTTACAATTTTCTTCTAGTGATATTTGTTTATATGTTTGTTATTATTTTTATTTTTAATAGAATTTAGAACTTAGAAGTAAATTTACAATATTGTTTATTATTTACAATTATTAGTTAATAAATCTAACATTGTTTGTAACGTCCTAGAACTCTACACACCGAGATATTATTCGTTTTGGCCATACGCCGCATGGATTTATTTTTTCGGTGCCAACACTTCCCAAGAGGTTACTCATCATGGGATTGCTCTACATAGAACACGCTTAACCTTGGAGTTTCAACGAACTCTAAGCCACTATACCAAAAGACACCTCTATAATTAGAGTTCCATAACCTATATTTGAGGAGTATCACATACTTCCTCACTTATGGAACCAACATCCTCATTAGTTACGTTATATAGGTCTAAAACCATACCAGGCAGTGAGGACACACTCATCCACTTCTGACTGGTGAACTGCTCTGGTTCCACTTGTAACACCCCGAAACTCCATCCATCGAGATATTATCCGCTTTGGCCACATGTCGCATGGTTTTATCTTTTTGATGCCAACACTTCCTAGGGGGTTACCCATAATGGGATTGCTCTACACAGAGCACGCTTAACTTTGGAGTTTCGACGAACTACAAACTACTACACCAAAAGAGCCTCTATGATTAGAGTTCCATAATCTATATTTGAGGGGTATCACATTATTAGAGTATAGAAATTTTACATGACTTTGATGCTTATATTCGAAATTTTCCATATGGAATAGAGTATTATAGGGTATAAAATACAACAAGTACTTACTCACAACTAATTATATAAAATTTGCAATTATTACAATTTTAATTGCTGTCATTTTTCATCTTTACATATACATAACAAGCTAACAGCTATATTTGTCATGCATGGGGTGTTATAACAATCTTAGCAGTACAATCCCTTCGAATGGTGCATCACTATAAAATATGTAATACTCTGTCTTTCCAAGTTCTTTTTCGTTTTTAAATTTGGTTTCCATTATATTTTCCAGTATTGTTAGATTTGGATTTGTGTGGGTATGATCCGGATGCAACGATCACGTGCGTGTCGCTGACTATCGCGCTACGTGTGACCCAGGGAAACAACACGTGATAGTGATCAAGAGAGTATTGTGTAGAGGAGGATAGGCAATCTCAATAGGCTCTAACACACGTGTGACAGGCGAGGGAGCTAGAATGCATCAACCTCACTGAGTACCACGAATATCGTGTGCGTTCTTGAGTAAGTCAAGTAATCGATTCACAAAAATGGAAATCCGACAGCATGACGGCGTTTGTCCAAGATTTCACCCCATCTAAATGAGGTAAGGACTAAGGTATTTATAGAGAATCCAGCTGTCGATATCGTCCGTCGGATGTGACAGACGACCAACGGCTAGGATGAGTCCCTCTCATTATGGATATGGTTGTGGGCTCCCTTATGGACCCAGGCCCTTTGAGCCTTTATAGCAATGTGTGTGAGCCAATTTGAGAAAGGTTGGAATTGAGCAGGCCAATTCCAACGGGCCCTACTCCAAGCCTACCATGCCAAAACTCCCATGACCATCCCAATTGAATTGGGCCTAACTCTTTAAGCCCTGTCACATTAGCCCAAAGAGTTAAATCCAAAAAAGAATTAGGCTCAAGGCCTTTGTAATCAAATTTGTACATCTACAGGATTGATCCATCCAATTCAATCCGGTTAAACCTAATTCGGCCTTAAAATGGTTTGATTCATTCGTTTAATCCTATTTTATACACTCTTAACCTTTTAGCAAGTTTGAATGATCCGACCCCGACGAAATTGATATTTTCAGTAGCCCTTGTTCACGGGGCTCGAAATATAAAACACTCGATGAAAAACTATCGTGAATTTGGCATGAATGTGTCATAAGGTGTATCCATACTATGCTAGTCGTGTCAAATTCATAGGCAGTTGGTTTCAGATGTGGATAATATTCGTGGACGTAGTATTGGCTAGTGCAAAATGGTGGCGGTTAATCTCGAGGAAATTCACTTCTAAATTTTAGATGGAAAAGCACTTTTCTCCTCAATTTGACATCTTGTTAGTCAAAATGTTTTTAATTATTTCGGGGAATGATTTGCATAGTAGACTATATATTCCAATATTAATCAACGAAAAATTATGCAGATTTTTCGGCCAATCACCTTGGCACTAATAGCATCAGTATTAATTTTAATTCTATGCCATATGTGATGCAGTACTCTTACTGCAAATTTGTATTAAATGGCACAATCCCAAAAGAGCTAGGAAATTTATCCATACTAGAAAGTTTGTAAGTGTTCTCCAAATCTTATTTGCACATTCCTTATTTTTCTTATTGTAATTATCTTGATGTAGGTTGTGATTTTATTCTCTCGTTTTTTTTCCCATTCAATCGCCATATACAGGGATGCAAAAATGAATAGGCTTTCTGGGCATCTTCCTTTAGAGCTGGGAAACTTGGTCAACATAAAAAGATTAAGAATAATACTTGTAAATTTTGCTTGCAATGCAATCAAGTTTAAAAATGATCAATTTAGTACCTGAACTTTAAAATTGACCAATTTAGTACTTAAAAAACTTTAAAATTGATCAATTTAGTAACTAAAAGAACTTGAGAAGGTATTGTTTATATACATAAAAAGTTTTTTCAGATATTAAATTTATCAATTTAAATTTTAAGTACTAAATTAATCAATTTCATACTTCACGTACCTAATTATATATTTTGTTAAAATTCATATACCATTTGTAATACTAACCCATTCTATAATTAAGACTTTGTTATAGTAAAATGCTTTTATAATAATTTCAAGATTATACTAATGATTATATATTTTACTAGAAAGAGGCAATACAGGTGGTGATATAGGTTAGCTGTAGCGATAGCTATTAATAGTCACACTAATAGAAAACAAGGAATATCGTTTACTCCTTTTGAATATTCATTTTGCTTTTCTTTATTATCTATCCATTGACATTTTGTTCTGATGGTTAGCAACTACCGTGGCTATTAGGTGTTGCCATTGGTAGTCACAGTCTCTCTTGAGACTATGGTGACAAAATCTGACACCTCTAAGGATTTAATTACGACAAATATTGAAATAAATATAGAAAACATCCCTACAAAACAAACATGGTTGATTATGCTTGTAGCTAAACTTTGCTACAGCATCATAACAATTAAAAGAAACCTAATTTTGACATACCATATCAGTCGCCAACACCTTATCTTGCTGCCAAAGTTTCTCTAACTATCATTTCTCCTATATGAAGATCAAGTTGACTAGGTCTATTTGTCTTATCATATTCTGGTTATTTTGACATCATATTTTTATAATTTTTAAATATATGTTTATTAAGAAACAGATGTTGATGAAAAACTGACAGTTTTACTCATAAACAGACCAAACAAATATAATACAAATATGATAGAAATATGATATAAATAAGTTACAGGTACATATATAATATAGATATGATACAAATAAAAATCTGATAATTCAAACAGAATAATATAGGTTGTAGTTCTTGTTGGTACAAACTCATTCAACTAATGGCCATTGTAAGTCACCCACCCAATTCTATATGTTTACAAAGTTTGAATTAATTTGTAGCAATAGTGCAGTACAACAACCAAATGGTATTTCTTACAATTGTTCTAAGATATTTAGGATTACCAGAAAGGAGGTCATTGTTATATGAAATAATCTAAGTAGGTATCAACATTACAAGTAAGTAAAGATAATGTAATTTAAACTTGTGAAACTTTTGTTATAAACAAACATCAATGACAAAAAATTTAAAGGCCAAACTACAAGTAGATTAAAAAAAAAAAACGATAATGTAATTTTGTCAATGAGAGTTTTGCCTCTCATTGGCCAAAAAATAAATTTTCCTCAATGACAGGTGAAACTCGCCTCTATGGATGAATTCTTACTAGTGGCTGCTATGTCATTTAATAAGGACTATGGCAAAAACTTGACATAACATTAATAAACATTCATGGAATCGACAGTACATGTATCTTCATATTGTGATATAGATGCCCACAAAAAATTTAATAAAACCCTACACGTTTATCAAATGATTAGGACCACAACTTGTCTAGAATTGCTATTCTAAGATTGCTAATGATAAATTACCCTCATGTATTGAGTCTAATAATGATTAATTGATGCACTGGGATAATGAGGTTTATCACAAGACGTTGATTCGCGCACGGATATCCGTTTTGTGATCTTTAGTACTTATTGATTTTGAGAATTCCCAGGTTGTTGGCATCAAAATCCAAAATTCATCATAAGAAAATTCAAATTTTGAAAACAAAAAAAAGAGCAAGACACACTTAATGAAAACTCTATTTAATCAATAACTTGTTCTTTTCTCACCCTAGAGCATACAATATATGAGAAATACATTTTTCTCAATAAACAAAAAAGAAAAGGAAATATATCTAATGCTTAGTTAGAAAGAAAATAAATAAATGACAAAATCAATGCTATAGATGGCACACAAAATGGACTCCCTATCAAAAGATATTTCATAAAAAAGTTATTAAAAATAGTAAAAATGCAGTTTTAAAGACCTAAACGATTAAATTTGGCTGAAAATTGATGTACGTCACGAACAAAATTAGTGAGTTTTACTCGTTGGCTCGTTTTCTATTAGAATAAGGTCTTGCAACATAAAAATCTGCAACTTTTTAAAGTTACGAATTGCCATTACTAAATCCTATACTATTTTTCCAAATGATTACGCGCTATCTCTTCCATTGCATCATTAATGAAGCTCTCTTGTTGTTGTTACGCATTTGCATTTTTTATTGATGAAACTAAACCGTCGCTGATATTATAACGAATAGAAGTAGGTTTGCTTTAGGGCTGCGCATGCACAGAGTTTGAAGAAAATAATCCAACGACACTATTTTTTGAAGATATGATTACAAAAAAGAATAGGAGGAAAAAGGACATTAATAAAAAACCACACGTAAAAACCATTTTTTATGTGTCACCCATCAGTTCGGGGTTTTACTGGAAAGAAATAGATCTTGCCATCTTGGAATTTGGGAAACCTTTTTTTTTCTCTTTTTGGTAAAGAAAATATACATTTAAATGTAGGAATAATGATCTTATCTCATTGTTATAATTACGCTAACGATTTCCATATAAATACACCCTCTTTTTGTTTTTGTTGGTAAATATATAGAAATATATCTCTAATATGCGTGAACACCCCCTAAATAAATATATCTCCAAAATAGTATAATTGTGTTTCACTTGCCATTGTACATGATCGTTAAGATATCAATTATAAACTCTTCAATATGCCTAATGTAATGTCCACATAACCGTTTTATATTGAACATAAATATGATAGGGTTTGATCCATCATCCAGTCTGATCTAACTTAATTAATAATATTATATAGGTATACTCATTAGCAACATTCCAACATTAATAGAAAAATATATTTGTACATGGAATATAGAGGAATGAAGGAATACTATTTTTATTATGTAAATATAACATCTCGTACCATTTTAATAGTATTGAAAAAAAAAATGAAAAACAATAAAGGCAGGCTTTTCTTTTACCAAAATATAAAGGTAGGTTCTATACTAGAATTGCCATAATCTTGCAGAAGCTATCTTCATGGGTGAAGCTATCTTTTTTGGAAATTGAACACTCTAATTGACACAGCAAAAATAACTGCGAAGAATACTGTTAACCCAAATATTACACCAGCGCAGACCCCAACGAAATCATGTCTGAAGCCTAGAAATGATTTGAGATATTGTTGTACGGTTTCACCAGTATCCAGAACATCATGCTTATCACCATATTGTGAGGCAATCATTCCATATAATGTCCATGCAATAGGACATGTCCAATAATTCCATCTCCACCAGACAGGGATGCTCTGTGAACCAAATGCATAAAATTCAATTTTAATCATATACTTAAGAAAACAAGGGAAAATCGTAGCTAATGTGGACACAAATCACTATTTTTCTAATTTAATACCCTAAAATTTATTCATGTGAAATGAACCTTCTTATCTTTAAAGTAAGATGTTTAGCCTCCATAAATAATGTGAATAGAAATTATATTTTTTAAATTTTTACCTAACATTTTGGCCTTATTGAAATAACAAAAGATAAATAAATAGATTAATTATAACGCTTTATGCAACGAAAGAGAAAATAAAGGATAAATTGCAAATTTGTTCCTTATGTTTACTCTATGTCCTTTTTTAATCTCTAATTTATAAAAATTAGTGTTTAAAGTCCTACGTGCTTAGAAGGGGCTTTTAAATCGCTTCATAACGATTTTGTTAACATAAAAATAAATAAAAAAGAAAAAAAGAGAATAACATTAAGTATAACAAAAATTTAGAAAGTAAAAGAATAAAATGTAGAAGTTCTCTCTTCCCCTTTTTGATTACATGTAATTTTTTTTTTCACAATGCTTTTGTTTCTTTAATCCACACTAAAATGTCTTCCCCTTTGGAAAATTACGCTCAATTTCATAACAGTGCCAAACAGCATTTAAAGCAAAGATAAAGGGACTTATTTGTAGCTTCCTGAAAAAATGATAGTGAGAGTTCCCTTTTTATTTTAAATTATGTTTGTTATTTTTATTAGGTTAAACCCATAATTTCGAGGTCTAAAAAATAATTTTTAAGAGTTTGATAGTCTAAAAACTCAATTACAAAAGTGAAGACTTAATTGCATATAGAGCATACAAACATATAAAATTAATGGCTTGTGCCTCTATCTCCTATTTATTCGGCAAGCGTGTCTAGACAATTTGCTTGTCTCAAATAAGTTTGATTGCCTCAATTTAGTTATGGAATCTCTACAATCTCATTCAATCAATCATCTAACAATTAAAATGATTATAATAATTAATGCACTATACATTTTAGTTTGATAAGGACCAATAAGAAATTAAAATAACTGACCGGACCGATCATATCAAAAAAACATGATAGGATCATAAAATTTTCCCTAGTTACTTCCTTCATACGAATTTTATCTCTTTATTTTCATTTTATTATAATAGTGCATAAAAAAATTGGGAAGAAATGTATCTACAAATTCAATTATGTAATTCAATGAAAAGAGGTAGAAGTTCACAAAAGTTACATTAGAAAAACATGAACTAAGGCTAAACTAGATATGTAAAGAATTGTGAATTATTTTTAAAATAACCGGGCATTTCTAAACGAAATCAAATATATGAGTTTTATTGCGCAACTTCGGTCCATGCTTCCAGTATGGGGATGAATGCGGTGCGGTTGCTCTTATATGCCCCCGCACGGAATAAATTCGAGCTTAATTTACATTCGGTTTGAAATTTTTTCGAATAAAAAAAAAATTATTCAATATGTTTGACATACGGTTCCAATCAATTTTTATTTTTAAATAAAAATATAATATATTGAGATATTTTAATTATATATTATTTATCATTAATTCAAAGACAAATAACAATATTTAAGATTAATTATTTACTTAAACAAATATGTAAAACCTATGAAACTATAATCGTATAGCAATCTAATTCTCTTAATTTATCTTGAATTATAATCATATATCGAAATCGCCAAAACTAGATTAGGTTATTTTAATATGAGTTGCATATTTCAATGCGTTGCAATAAGGATGTGGAAAATGTCTATGCCTGTAGGACCGAAATGACGCTGACCATAAAATTCATCAACCGAGATTTAACTATGAGGGGTGGCTGCAAAAGGTGGAGCATCAATGTTTCAAAAGTATAACAGAATTTCTCGTCGACGGTTTAACTATGACAATCTTATTTTGTAATCGGTAACAAAATTATGCCTAGGAATAAAAAGCTACTTTTATTTATTAGTTAAGTATAGGGTAATTACACTAAATGGTCCAAAGTTTGGGAGTAAGTTATTTGATGTCTCAATATTTCGAGTGGTTCAAAAAAGATCCTAACAATTAGAAAAGTAGGTCAATTGAGATTTCTCTTAATACATGACAACAAGAGAAAGATCTTTTGAGTTTCTAATTAAATATTTTTCGTATTGAAATGTGTTAATAGAGATCTTAATTGACTAACTTCTCCAAATGTTGGGACCTCTTTTGAACCTTGAAACATTGAGACCTTAAATGAACTTACCTTCAAATATTGAAACCTTCTTGTGTGACTTACCCATTAACTGTATAATTATTGAATAAGAAAATTTGACAATTGAAATATTGGTAAGAAAAATGGTAAAAAGAACAGTTAATACAAAAGTTGGTTTGATAATAATGAAAAATTAATTACAATTTAGTTAAAAAATAATGTTGATGTGTTAGTTCTTCAACATGATAGTGGTATTAAAAAGGTTAATTACAAAAACATTCTGTGTTTTGACCAATTTATAAGCACATGATCTGTGTTAATTTTTTTAACAAATAGGTGACCCGAATTCATACAAAAGTATCATTATTATTTAATAATTTTAAAATAACACATGTCAATATTTTATTGGTCATAAAAATAATTTTACATTTTTAAATTGTCTTATTTTTAAAAAATAATTTTTAATATTTCATTTATTTAATTTTTTATTAGATTAATTTTTTTAGACCAATAAGACTCTAACACGTATCCTTCTAATAGTAATTAATTATAAGGACATTTTTATATGAAACTCAAGCCACCTATTTATAAAAAAAAAAATACAGGTTATGTATTTGTAAATTGACCAAAACACGTGTCATGTTTTTGTAATTAACCATATTAAACAAAGAAAGAAAGAAAAAAAAAAAAAGAAAGATATGTGGCCAATTCATTAATACTAATATGCTACCAATTTACTTGATTAAACAATGAGTATCAATGTCTTTTAGACATATAGTGGCAATAGTGTATAGCTATTCTTAGGAAAAAAAGACATTTGAAATGCTTTTACTTTGTTTTTTGGCAAATTAATGACTAAATTTTCATTCTTTATTTTTAGTGTCTAGAGACACTAATATGGTCATAAAAGTAAAACTAGAGATACCATGAATATAAAGAATGAAAGTTTAGATACTAATGTACTAAAATTGTAAAATATACACATTTCATATGCCATTTTTTCTATTCTTATGTTTTAAAATTTTAATATATTTATATGTTATTAATTAATTCTACATGATATATTAACTTTTTTCATGGACATGTCAGAGCCCGATGTGCTTATCCTTAGACGACTTTACCTCCCCGAGATATAAGAAAATTTTGCAATTTGTATTTTTTTCAGTCATCTTGGTTTTACCATGATTTTTTAGTGAGTTATGGTTCTAATGGAATTGACATGCTTGAAGAGAAGTCCAATTAAATGGATGCTTCTTTTCTTTCCATCATATTACGTTTTAGTAAGATGTATAAAGCAATGTATCATTAGAATCAAATGAAATGTGCTAGAAATAATTCAGCATAGAATGGTCGGAAACTTAGGTCTTGGGAAACGAATCCGGAAAAGATGTTCCATATTCCATAAAATGCGATTGAAACAATGTTACCGATGGTGGTTTGGTGTTATGGCGACAGTCATCATCCCGAAGAAAGTGAAGTACAACAATGAGAAGAACATGAAGAACAGATACCAAAAGAATTTTGCAGCCGTCCATTCAAACCCCATCATTGCATATACTATCAGAGAATACGTACATGCCTGTACGATGAGATATGGAATTTCAATCAAAACCTGCATACGAATTTAGACGAGTGTTAGACATAAATTTGAAAAAAAAAAAAAGAAAGAAAAAGAGACTTATAATCTATAAACTCAAAAGTTTTGAAAAATCGCAAATGTATCCTACGTGTTTAAATGTATAAGCGTCTAAAAATCCAAATATTATAAATCTTGCTTTTATGTTGCCAAGCAGCCATTCTGCCCAATTTGAAATTAAACCACAATATCCAAAAGCTCAAAAGAGGAGGGACTTCCATACTTCTAAGACTTGAGTGGTCATTGAGCGAAGACTTGGAAATCCCGTACACGAGACTTCCAATTTTCCCTTTTCGTTTACCGGAAAATTATTAATCTTAAGAAATAATAACATGCAGGATTTAAAATAAAAAAGAAAGAAAGGAAATGTCAAAGTTAACAAAAATAGCTTCATTAAGTAATGCATATCACAAGACCCTTTACAATTTGGTTGATGGGATTATCTTATCATTAAAATAAATATATTAAGTAATTCAGTGGTAGAAGCATCCTTAAATATAAATTTGAATTATTAAATAACCGATGGACACCGACATTTTAGAGCTCAAATAAATCATTAAAGATTTTATAAATTAAACGAAAGAGAGAGAGATTCAATAATTTACTAAGCAACAAGAGATTAACGTTTTAAATAGTAAAAAAAAAAAAAGAAATCAATGTTATATAAATATTGATTCATTTCTTAATCTTTTAAAATATCGATCTCTTATTTGATCTAGTTTGTAAAACATTGACAATTTTTTATCCACTTAATTATTGATGTCTCATTTAAACTTATATTCAAATGTTGAGTTTTCTTGTGTAATAAAAATATCAAATACAATCACCCTAATATGGTTTCCTAAAGTACGAAAAAATTCAGAAATTCATTAAAATCTTAATCTATTCCAGATATTTGCTTTTCATTTCCGTAAACACTCTTAAACCTTTACAATTTTCTTTAATACTATTTTAAACTTTAATAATTCTTGTATTTCACAATTCTTTTCGAAAGTTTAAAAAGGGCATAGATTCAAGAAAAATCTAATGAATAGTATATTTGGATTTAGTAGTTCGTAATTTACTTTAGTTCCTAGAAAACTTTTAGTTCGTAACGTCACATATGTAATATTAACATCACTCTAACGCCAAAGCCACTCAAACTTTGTAATTTCTCTTAATCCATCAAAGATGCCCAAAAAATATAATGAATATTTGAGTATTTTAGTAAAATTTTAGTAAGAATCTCAATATTTTTGGTAAAACAATTTAATTTTATAATTAGTTTACGTACCTAGATCTATCTCAAAAATCATAAGATTTCATACAAGTTTATAATTTACATAATCATAATGTTCCATAGTAAAATTACTTAGAATTTTACTGTAGTGCTAGTAAAAGTTCAATTTAATTTTGAAAACTTCGTTATTTGAGTAAAGAGAGGAAGACTCTTGGGCTATCAAATTTTAGTAATACTCTCTATTGAAGATGTGCTACATAAGATTATAGGATCACATGCTACACTGTTACGATACTATAATCTTATTTGGTAAACCCTCAGTAGAAGGTGTTGCAAAATTAGATGGATCACGACACCTATTTTTTCTTCCGTTTATGTAGTTTCCACGAAAGCTTCGTACCTGGCCAAATGCATATGCCAACGGTGAATACATTCCGGCGGCACGCTCTCTATAGAAGACGGTTCGTTCAATGGAGACAACAGGTTGGACAGCAGATGCATAATTGAGTCCAATGTTGAAAACAGCAGCATACATAGAGCCCATAGCATTTGTCAAATCTTGCCGAGTTTTCCTAGAAATAAACAAGCATTGTAGGCTTCTTAATTAGGGATGAATATATTATATGCCAAATTGAGTAGATTTAAAGAATTTCAATTTCCTATTGCAATATGTTATTTGGTAACTTACATCCTGCCACCAAGATCCCAGAACATTGAACCGAACGTCAATGCTATACCAGTTGTGAACATAAACCGAACCGCAGTGTATGACGGATTGTGCCAGTACGACCGGTTTTGTTTCCATAAACAGGCCATGAACTGAGTAAGAAATGATTGAGCATATCGCGTTGGGAAATAGAGGTCCTTCGAACTAGGAGTAGGTACACTCAGTTCCTTAATTAATCTCTTGTTTCTCCTAAAATAGTAAAAATTCGAAACAAAAGTTAGCATATTGATTATAGTTGAAAGTTCATTTTTCTCTCGATAGTATTTGTTCTTTTTGCAAAAATTATTTCTAAATTTCTGGTGATGTCTATGATGTAACTCAAAATTTCGCCACTATTACACGCGATGATAGATTGCTATTTTTACATCTCACACGTAGCTTTATTAAAAGCCATTAATAAATCAAAACCTTTTGAGATTACTGCAACAAAACTTAAGCATTCTAGACACTAGTTTATGTCAAACACTAAATCATATTTGGAATTTTTCTTTTTAGGAAAAATATAAATAAGCCTCCTAAACTTTGATCTCAGTGATAATAATGCATGTCATCATTCTCACATGTCCGAAATAACCCTATGACATTGATCAATGGGCAAACAATGCCTATCTAACCCTCTAAACTTGAACCTTGAGATAGAATCACCTCAAATTTATTATAAAGTGTACTTTAATACCTCTTAAAGTTTCATTAATGTATTTTTATTGAACTAAATCAAATATCATTTTCTTTTACAATTTATCAAAATTTATGAGTGTTGCTTGCAACATTTGAGAATATTAACAATATATCCACACCTAGTTAAAGCTTTATTTATTTCTAAGGAACAAACAGACCTTAACTTCCTTAATTTTAACCTTTTCAAAAGACAAAAGATAAACCAACTTACTCACCTATACAACTCTGAGTTCTTTAATATTCATTGAAGTTAACCCCGAATGCCATTTCTTGAGCAGGAGTGGTCACTTCCAGCATCCAAGTTGCTGGATTATATCCATCTCTGATTTTACTTACTCCTTCAATGTTCTACAACAAAATAAGGAAGAATAAAACATAGTAAAACATAAGTACTATATGGAAAAAATTAAATTAAAGGCATGTTGGCAGCAAATGGCAATGCAATGTTAGAAATGCTCTTTGATAAGAATAATGTTTAGATGATAAAAGAGATACAAAAATGAAACTATATTTGGGGTATAAGGAGTCATCCTGATAAACTAAACCATTTAAATTGCCAAAGCTAGAAAGTAGTAGCTCTGAACATTTAAGATTATTTCAGGATAATCTTCAATTAATTCTTTAGTTGTACTTTCCTTTGTTCATGTTCCAATGATCTTCTCAATGGTGAGAACCTTTAATATTGCTTTTAAACATTTGGAGCCAGACATTAACCTAAATATGATTTCACTTATGGTCATTGGTAAAGTAAGAAGAAGCATACTTCAAAGTGTTGAATCAAGTCGCAACAATGATGACCCAATGGGCCAACATATATCTCTTGTCCACCCCGTTTCATTAAGAAAAGCTGCAACATTTAAAGAAAAAATGAAAAAAAAAAGTTAATACTATGGAATAAAGTTAGATGAAACATTAATTCCTAAGAAATATTTTAAATAATTGCTTACCTCATCAAAGGCCTCAAAGATATCGGTACTTGGTTGGTGAATTGTGCACACGACAGTTCTACCGGTGTTGACTGTGTTCCTGACTGTTCTCATGACAATCGCAGCTGCTCTTGCATCAAGACCTGAGGTGGGCTCATCCATGAATATTATGGAAGGGTTTGCCACAAGTTCAACAGCAATGGTTAATCTCTTGCGTTGCTCCGTGGATAGACCATTTATACCCGGTAAACCAACCAATGCATTTCTCAACGTATTTAGCTCCACAAGTTCCATAACTTCTTCAACAAACATCTGTATTGAGTATAGAATTATTCAAAAATATTTCACCTATTAAAAGGTAACAAGGCAAATGACTTAAATAGAAATTATTCCACAGTAATTTCTCTTCCAGATTAATCATACTCATACCTCTCTTGTTTCTTTGTTAATTTTGGGAGGCAAGCGAAGCCATGCTGAGTATACCAAGGACTCGTGAACAGTCACATGAGGAGAATGGATGTCAATTTGCTCACAGTACCTGAAATCCTAGCAAATGTTTCTTGCTTCTTAGGATAGCCAGAAATCGTTATGTTTCCCTCAATGTATCCTCCTGTTTTTCTACCAGCCAACACATCCAATAGGGTGGTTTTACCGGCACCACTGACACCCATCAAAGCTGTAAGAATACCTGCCTAAAAGCTCCACTTACACCCTTTAAAAGAACCAGTTTGTCCTCCATTATGCCTTGAATCTTCATTTCCTATCATAAATAAAATTCCCCAATGGAAAATTTAACTTAGCCAAGTTTAAGAGATATTTTTGAATCAAAACTAATTTCCATTGAAGTTGCATTCTTTATCTTACGGCAAGATATGGTAAATTAAAGTTAGCTTTTGTAGACCCTAAATCAAAAATAGATAAATATAGATAAAATTGCATTTTAATCAATTTTTACTATGTCATCATTTGAAAAAATAGTATGAATGACTGCAAAAAGGGGGAAAAAAGGAAAGTGATGCAACATAGGATGGAGAGGCAGAAAATCCTCTGCTGGCAACCTATGCCACCGGTCTTTAGTTTTACATCGCCGGCGTTGGAGCGATGCACTTTACTAGTCTTTTGGATTTTTCAATTTCATAATTAATAATGTAGTTAATGTCTTTAAAATGTCATTTAATGTTTTTAAAGAATAAATTTTACTATCATTACTAGGATATTTAATAGGATTTTCTTTAGTTAAATAAGAGTTTTTTTTAAAGTTAAGTCAATAGGATTTTTTTAGTAGTCTTTCTTTCTTTTAATATCATTTAATGTCATTTAATAGAATATTTTTTTTAGTCTTTTTTCCTTTTTTGGCAGCTTTCATGCTTGCCTATATATATGTAAGCCCAAGGGCGAAAGGAGACATATTATTTTCGAATGAAATTTCTTTAAAAGTGTTCTCTCTATCCCAAAACTCGTTATTTTTGTGTAGATTTTGATTTTTGATGCCATATATCTAGGTATTCTCAGAACCAATAGATATTTGAAGATCACAAGTCAGGTATTCATGCGCGAATCAACGTCTTGTGATAAACCCTATCGTACCTCTGCTACATCAGTTGGTATCAAAGCCACGTTCGTTCCTGAAATAACGATGCCGTCTCGTAGACAATCAAACCAGCGACGTGTAGATGAAATCTATGGTCGTGATGACTTATGTCGATGGATCGAGCAGAAAGCTAATTGGTGGTTGAGTGTTATGGTGGATCATGTTACAGAAAGGATGGAAGCACTTTTGGTGAATCAGAATAAAGGTAGAAACCCTAATCCTAATCTGATGCCTAATTCTAATTTGATACCTGATGTTGGTTATGAGGAATCAAATGATGACTCCTCTTTTGTTAAGGAAGATAGTTTGTAGGGAATTAGGGATGAACGCAAAAATCCCGGAATTTGATGATGATTTCTCTTCTATTGATGGGTACAATTATGATGGAGAACCAATATTTGACACCTATGAGAATGATGAACCTATGTTTGAAGCTGTGTGTAATGGAGGACCTGCCTTCGACATTGAGAATGATGAAGAAGAATTTTTCACAAAATATGATGATGTGCTTAAGGTTGAGGGAGATGGAAAACCTATTTTTTATGAGGAGTATGAAGAGGAAGAATTTTTGGAAAAAGATAAAATTTTTCAGCCTATGGGAAATGGTGAACCAAATTTTGATTTTCATGTTATTGAACAGAAATCTAAGGTGATATTTACTTTAGTGGACAAGGAGGTTACTCAGGAGGTAGCAATATCTGAGAAACATTCAACACCAAATCGATCTTGAACTGAGTGTAACCTTTCCAAATCGTCCTTGTCATCAAATGAGCTCTACAAAACATGAAGAGTTGAGGAGATAGGTTGAGGACTTACTGCATAACATGGATAAAATTCGAGGTTAAATTTTGTCCAGCCTGGAGAGGATGATGCAGCATAGGATGGAGAGGCAGAAAATCCTATGCCAACAACCTACGTCGTCGGCCTTTAGTTCTACATTGCCGGCGTTGGAGCGGTGCACTTTACTAGTCTTTTGGATTTTTCAATTTCGTAATTAATAATGTAGTCAATATCTTTAAAATATCATTTAATATTTTTAAAGAATAAATTTTAGTATCATTTACTAGGATATTTAATAGGGTTTTTTTTAGTCAAATAAGAGTTTCTTTTAAAGTCAAGCCAATAGGATTTTTTTAGTAGTCTTTCCTTCTTTTAATATCATTTAATGTCATTTAATAGAATATCTTGTTTTTTAGTCTTTTTTTCCTTTTTTGGCAGCTTTCATGCTTGCCTATATATATGTAAGCCCACAGGCGAAAGGAGATAGATTGTTTTTGAATGAAATTTTTTTAAAAGTGTTCTTTCTATTCCAAAACTCGTTGTCTTTGTGTGAATTTCAACTTTTGATGCCAGGTATCTAGGTATTCTCAGAATCAATAGATATTTGAAGATCATAAGCCAGGTATTCGTGCACGAATCAACGTCTTGCGATAGTTTCCTTTTACCTCTGCTACGTCAGAATGCGATAGATCTCTCATTTTCTATCTTTTAGTTTTATAATCTTATTTATGAGTGTGATTTTTTAATATATTAATTCTATCAAAGGGAAAAATAGTCATTTTGGGATGTGAAAGCAAACTAATAAAGATATGAGCATCTAAAGACTTATTTTTGAAAATAGAAGGGGTTAAGTGCATATTGAGTGAACATCGGTGCATTTCTCTCATAGAACAATTATTAGAACCCCAAAATTGTAAAGTGGGAGCCCAATGAGTGTTTACCTAAAAGTCTTACGATTGCAATTGTTATGTCATAGTAAGTAGGTGGGAGTAGATGTAGACATATAATCATTAGATATATCAACCATTGATTTGGAAAGACCCCTTGTGTATAAAGAAATTATCCAAGAGATCTTTCCTTTTTTTGTCTCTCTCTAAACCTTTTATGCCTTCAGTGTGTAAATTGACATAATACTCTTAAATGGGTTTTGGAGTACATAAATGTTACATGGGAATGCCTAAGGTAGAAGTCCCATGACCTTTACACCTCAATGATATATTAGTTCGCATTATGGTCAATTTAAATTATGACAGAGGAGTAGTGTATGAATGATGATTTATATGTACCTGCGGCATATCAACTGTATACACAATCTCGTCAAAGGTAATGAAATGCGGCTCAAATGGTAAGACCATTCCTCGTTTCCTATTAGCAACATTTTCCATTCTATTTTCAGCTCCAACCTCTGCAAATAAAATCAAGTTTTATGTATGAATTATAATCATTCAAACTAGTTAGAGCGAAATATATATATATATACACATATATATATTCAGACATGGAAAATATACTAACTCGATTCGCTTTTATGCGATGATAATTGAATGTCGGGCTCTTCAGAATTCGTTGCCCTAGATTTTCCAAATGCTACAACCACATGGAAAAAATTCAATTTACAATATCTTACTTATAGCAACCTTGATTATAAACAAAGGTTGGAACTTACGGTCAAGGAAAGTAAGAGCCATAGTGAACCCAAGTTATATAAGATTCCAAATCCTACCAATGCTCCAACTCCTATCCAGTACCAAGATGCATCAACAAAGAACCCATGGCTTTTTAGGACTAACAATCCCAACGGTTTTGGAAATCCTGTGACGTTGATAACCTAACAGGAAGAAGTTCAATTCTATAAACAATGCTCCATTATGGTGTTCTTCAAAAACTAAATAAATATTAGCTAGATTTATGTCAAGGTAGACGTTCTTTTAATTTCATGCATGAACTTTAACATTGGTGACATCTTGTGCAATTGAACTTTTATTTGTTAAAATAGTTATCTCTAATAACTTTCTTGATTATTGTTATCGCACATGTACACCTTAGCCAACAATATTACAAGGAAATCGACGAAAAGGACATGCAATCATTTACTCATGGTACTAATAAGGTCAATAAGAACAATATTGACATTCGATCGAGTATAATATGAATTATAAACATGAATTCTGTGTGTAATTAACAATGTCAAAGTTTAAGTAGTAGGAATAACTAGTAAAAGTTCAATCAAATATGAATTTTAGTGATATCTCTTTGTTTATGCATGAAAAAGAAATACTTAAAAGTTTAGTCAGTGTTTGCAATATCATCCCATAGATATAAGAAGACTTTACATGGCTCCAGCTATGGCCGAGATACTCGTTCACGACTATAGCATTTTGTGCATACATCAAAGGTGATGACCAGTAACCCCAAAGCCACCATTTCTTCACTTGCTCTGTCATTAAACACCAAAGAGATCAAAGATCCAATCTCAAATACAAGGTGATGGAGCATCTTATGATGGAATTCATTATTTTCTCCTACCTCTTGAGAGAACAACTCCCAAGCGCATACAAGGCAAGCATGATAAAAGTCCCAAATGTGTTGGCGACAATCATATCTCTAGAGACGGCTCCAATAAGTCGGAATAATGCAGAAGTCATCTGGTTTACAATGATGAGCAAAAGGTATTGCTTGAAACCTGAAAAATAAGAACTATCTTTAGAAATGTCAAGGTCATGAAAGCAAGCTATAGGGTATAGAGATGTAAATATGTTTAGTCCAGAAATACAAGATGATGTTGAGCTCTAACTCGAGCTTAACTTGCAAACGAAAAGCTCAAACTTGATAAAACTTCAAATTTTGTGCTCACTCCAACAAGGGTGGGACTCAATAAGGTCAAACACAACTCAAAGTTCAACTCATTGAGCTCATGTCAATTAACTAACATAATTTTGATGACCAAACTCATGTGGAACTCAAAACCTATTTCAGCTTGATTAAATTCATGGTTAATTAAGATTATTGTCAAATTAAACTTAAGATAGTATTGAGATAGGCTCAAAAAATTTACTACTAGATCGGTTTAATTCATACACACTTCTATGAAGTAGATGTCCTCTTATTCAAATTCACCATACCTTTGAAAAGATGGATCAAATCCTATGACATAATATGTCATAAATGTCCAAACCGCGACTTCGAAGAGAGTGATGGGGATTTTTAGGATCATTGATGGAAGTGTGTAAGCCCATGGGGGATAAAACAAGAAGTTCCTTTGCTTGTAGAAGACTGGAAGCTTGAGAACAGTCATTGGAATCTCAGACATTCCATGAAACATGATGATAACAACAGTGTTGAATAGGGCACCAGTGTAGATACTTCCATCGATCATCGTATTTTTATTCATGTTTGTGCGTAGGAAAACCGTCATCATAAGGGTCGCCAAAAAGCAAAGCTAGTGGAACCAAAACACATACAACATGTTATCAAGTCAAAAACTACAAACAATTTCTTTTTCTTCTTTTACCCCATTGGTGGAAAAATTTTCTATACATTTTTCGATAATGCTAAAACCAAAATTATATGATCCAGTCAAAAAATGTATAAGAATTTTAAGTAATGAAAATTATAAACTAGTAGTAGTTTACAAACCTTTATTGGGGTAACTAAACCTTTTTACTCATAATAAGTGTCTACTATAGTAAATTATTTTCTTATTATAGTTATAACTTTTCAATTGCAACACCTTTCAAAATCTATAAAATTAAAATAAAAAAATATGGAAAAGAAAAGAAACTCAACATGGCAATTTATACTTTGTTTCATTAAGTATGCATTGTAGTAATTTTTTCCTTAATTGCAGATAGATTTTGTGAGGTGGGGATGCTTTTTCAAAATGTGCATCGCAAATATACTTTGATACTTGTGTATGCCAACTCAATAAAAATTCTCATATAATGGGCTAAAATAAGAGGCAAATCTCACCTCTTACTCATAAGTAATGTCTCTTTTTTAAAAAGAGGCAAGCTCACTACTAACTAGGATGAAGAGGCGAAACTCTCTCTTCATCTAACATGTCAAGTCAAATGAGCTAAGTTACAAAACTTCCTCTTTCATAGTTTTAAGAGGCAAGTTTCACCTCTTTTGCCAAAACTTGGCAAACCTTTAGAGGTGAAGCTTTCACCTCACTTGGCCTAAAGAGGCAAAATTTTTTTTGAGGCGAAATTTTCACCTCTTTTAGGAAAATAATAACTAGTGACTATATTTCAAAACCTATATTATAACAAACATTCAAGGAAAAAAGACAAGGAACAACACACAACCAATTATGTATATTCACCTGAATAAGCTTGAAAATATAAACAAAGGAGTTCCTTTTCATGAGTAAGAATTCTCTTGCAGTACAAGCTTTAAGTAACTCCTTCTTCCCGACTCCATATTTCTTGGATGACAAAGCAGCTGGGTGGCTTTTGCTCCTATCAAATGGGATTGAAAGCTCATCTCTAACTTTCTGTCCAACATGGAACAACTGGAATGCCTTGGCGAATTCCTCAGCCTTAATGAACCTATAAGGCTCATTAGTTCGTGCCCAATATTGAGGTTGATCCTTCTTTGATGTCACCTAAAATTAATGGAAATGACAAACATTTACTTACATCTCTAACTGGAGGCTAATCAACACCATGCTTTAACTTACTTCTTGTAAGAAGTCAGCCACAGCTTTCCTATGAGGACATTTGAATCCCATAGACTCAAAAAACTCTAAGACAAATTCACGAGGGCCTTGGTACACAATGTGACCATCAGTGAGAAGGATAAGGTCATCAAAGAGATCATATGTCTCTGGAGGGGGTTGTTGGAGTGAGATAATAGCAGTTTCATTCAGAATATGAACACAATGTTTAAGGGACTTCACGATTTGGTATGTTGTAGAGCTGTCCAACCCGGTGGAGATTTCATCCATAAACAACGCCTTTGTAGGGCCCAATCATCTCACCTGCAACACCATGCTTTGTTAAAAACATGTCATTAGAATATTTTAAATCTGTGAAAAATCAAACACTATTTGAAGCTTGGTTTGGCTTCAAATCTTCTTTAGATCTTTAAGATATTTGGTTGTACCTCAAATTAAGCGGGATAAACTTGAAAATAAAGCAAAACCTTTGTTGACTACAAAACCATCTTTAAAGTTTATAGCATTATGCGGTATCGGACGAAGAGAAACTCAACAGGTACAGATTTGTACTTTAATAGAAAATCAAAATCCTCTAAACAATTACTTTGTTAAATCAACATTTACGAGTAGTTTAGCAAGGAATCCAAATTTAAAAATCAACTCTAAATCTTTACCATCATGTTAAAATAAAAAGTCTCACTTTCAAGCCTTACATGCTCATTTTACATTTATTTAATGGAGAAAAATGTTATGAGAAACTCTCAAGCATTTCGTTTTTATTGATTGAGTATTAAACCCTTTTAAAAGTGCACTAACTTATTCATAAAAGGTGAATGAGTACAACTTTTTTTTTATTAAGATTTTTTAGGACTCAATTCATGCTTTTTTACAATGTTCAAGCTTTGAATTGTTTTTGAACTCCATTGATACAACCCAGAAGATTTTAGAATTTAAGAATGCATTAAGAAAATTTAGATACTCAATTGACAATATTCAACTAAATAAGTAATATACTTGATGGGATTTGATGTGACTATGAGAATGGAGAGTTAACCAATAGAATCAAAACTGTAGTGGTTTCAAATTTCTCAATCAACATAACACCTGTAGTTAGGCGTTTCCTTTGTCCTCCTGAAATACCCCTTTGCATGTCATCACCAACAATTGTATCTGCACAAACTTCCAGTCCTAGAATCTACAACAAAAAAATAAAGCTAAGTTTTACAAACGAAATTTGGCAGGTGTCACAATTTTGAGAATACCTTAAGAATATAGTCTATGACCACATTGACTTCTTGACCTTCTTGTGCTGCTGCCTATGGAAGTCAAAGAACACGTCATGAGTAATCGAATAAACTTATCGGTTTATGTTAAAATAAAAAATAGATGCAGCCAAAATGCATCTATAATTTTAATAAATTATATATTATGATTTTTCCCAAGAAAAACCATATCCTTCTTAAATAAAGTAGTAATGCACTTTACCTTCATGTAGATATCAATATCAGGGTCAGGTTTAATATTTGCTGCTTTTTCTCTTCTATTCAACTCAGCTAACAAATCTACAATTTAGAGGGGGAAAAAAGAAGAAAGTTTGTTAGTAAACATTGTTCAATATTTGTGAGAGTCAACACTTTTTGCCATTGGATAATATTATCATAATAATTTCTAGATTAATTAGCAAATACGTAAATATTTTGCTTGAAAGTAGTGAAATAAAAATCAATAATAAAGGTTAGCAGTAGTTATAATTGTTGACATCCACTCATGGTAAATAAAGAATACATGGCTTTCTCCTTTTAATTAAAATATTGATTTCATGATCTTTACTCTCCATTTATAAAATATGGTGATAGAATTTGACACTTCAGAAGATTTGATTACAATAAATCAGAAAAAGTATGGACAAATCAAATATGGTTGATTATGGTGGGAAAGCCAAAGTTTAACATAATTTTAACATACCAAATCGATCGCCAACACCTTGACATGTTGCTGAGAAAGCCAAAGTCTCTCTAACTGTCATTTCTCCTATATGAAGATCATGTTGGCTGACATAGGCTGCAGTTCTTTCTGGTACAAATTCGTTCAACTCGTGGCCATTGTAAGTCAACCTCCCAGTACTCTATGTGTCCAAACTTTCAATCAATTAGCAGCCATAATGCAATACCACAACAAAATTGTAGTTCTTTCGATTGATATAAAATTTAAGATTACCTAAAAGCAGGTAATTGATATATGATATAATCTTATTATAGAGTATCAACTTTTTAATTGAGTCAAATAGATGGACAAAGAAACATATAACTATGAAACCTAAACTAGATATGCATATAAGTGCATGATAATATTTTCAAGAAAAATTTTATGGTCTCGTGGCAATTACAACATGATCAGTCCCATCATATCAATAAGTGGTTCGCATTTTTTCTAACCTAGATTAAACCCTTAAATTTTGTATGTTTATTTTTTTTTAATAATCAATTTAATTTTAATATTATTAGTAGTAAGGTTCCATGATGAGACAGTAGAATTTAGGAATGGGAAAAAAATTGATAAAACAAAAAATTCAATCAAAAAATATGATTAACCAGTTCATTGATTTTGGTTTAAAATCACGGCTTTTATTTTTTTTGGTTTTTTGGTTTCGATTTTGGTTTAACAATGAAAATTAACAATTAATGGTTAACCTATTCAGTATCTATAAGTATATATATATATATATATATATTTAATTTTTTAAAAATTATAAGTAGATAAAGTTGAAACCTTAAAATCTACTCTTGTCACGTTTCTCTCCTTTAATCTTTCCTATCTTATCTTCTATATTTATAAATTGGTTCTAAAACATTTTACATTTATATACATATGTATCCAAATAATTCATGCTCCACTTGTTCATTTTGTTGCTTTTTGTATTCTTCTTGTGAATGTTTACTTGGTGTTGCAACCTTAAATATTTATGTTTTAATTATTTTGTTGTTGTTGTGTTGCAATTTGAAAAAGAAAAATGAGAAGACTATAAAGTTTTAATTTGTGTAATGTTGTATTAGAGTTATATTCCTAATTTGTTGTTGGTTTGTGGTTATTTAACTTGTTGATTTGCAAATTTTGATTTAATTGTGATATTTAACTTTTTAATTTGCATTTTTTGAATGTAATTATAAAACAAAAGGGTTTTAACTTTTTATGGACCAACTGAAAATATATTAATTGCAATTTTTAGTTAATCATTATATTAAACTGTTAAAAATCGAAAACAAAAATATTAACCAAAAAAATGGTGAACCATTAAGATGGTTAACCATTAATAATGGATTGTTTTAGGTTTGGGTTTTAAATAACCGATTGTTTTAGTTTGGTTTGAAAAATGGGATCATGGATTGGTTTACCAAACTATGCCCACTCTTAGTAAAAGTTCCCTATTTTCAAATACATATGAGAAGGTAACTTTAAACTTTTTGGAAAAAATGTTGGCACCTAATATACTCCTTAATTGCTAAAAGAACAAACATCAACCTCATAGCCTGGCATATATGTTAATATTTTTACGAATCAATTTATAAAAAGAAAAATAAATTTAATATATAAAACTTGTAAAACTTTATTGCAAGAAACATACATAAAAAAAAAAGAGAAAAAAGTTAGTATAAAAATTACAAGTAGATGAAAAATAAAGGTAATGTAAAGTTTGACAAATGTAATAATTAAAACCATAATATCAAGTTTGCTGGGAACTTCTAGATTCTGTCTCAAACCATGATTTGCAAGCCAAGAGACAAGCACTAATTACATCAAACATCATGATAAAACTTTCTCATTAATATATAAATTTAAGACATTAAGACATTGCTTTTAACTAAATTATTACTAGTGATGGATCACCCACATTGTGGTAAAAATAATTATAAAACTAAAAATAAATATAATAAAAAGTATAAAAAAATTTAAAGAGTAAACCTATAAAAATTAAAATAATTAATAAAAAATGAATATAAATTATCAATCATAATTTAATTGAATTTAATTAAAGGAAAAAAAATACTTGATGGAGAACCTTATAAGGAAAGGAGAAGGGATTAGGAAGTGAGAGAGATGGATGAAGAAAAACTTAAAGGGGAAGGAAAGTGAGATTAAGTAGTTATTAAAGTCTGTAGATGTAAATAGTCATTGAAAATTTCAAAATACTCAAGAAAATGATAGTTTTAATACATTGCAAAATCACATATTAGACATGCGACTTACTATAAATGGAAAGTAAAATCGCATATTCAAGGTGCAATTTACTATAAATGAAAAGTTCTTAACATCAAATATTTTGTTTATTGTTTGGTTAAATTAAGCATTTATTTAGTGATGGCCATCCGAACATACAATATGCCTTGGATAAACCTTGAGCTCTTTATCAAGTTTTCCTGCCATAGCCAACAGAGGAGTCTTTCCAGAACTAGGAGGTCCTAATAGCAGTGTCATCCTGTAAGACAAAGTTATCCCAACATGATTTACAAAACAAAAATCAAATTGAAAGATGAAAACACACTCGTTTACTTCACTATAAGAGTAATTCTATTACAATGAAATTATTATGAAAAAGTATTATGGTATTTAATTTAGTTCGCTATAGTAGCTATCTCAAGGGAATCCTATTGCAAAAAATATAAATAGTAATTTAATACTAAAACTTATTAATAGCAATTTAATTTGGTAATTGATTTTTCTCAAAATATCTTCATTTAATTAAAAAAATAGTAGATGAAAAATAATATTACAAATTTATTCATTCAGCGAAGTAAACGGATAATTATTATTTCTCAATAGGTTGCAATGAAATTTTGTTATTATCCACAAGTAATGATACATGGCAAAGTAGCAACAGACATCTCTAGCAGAAAAGCCACCTGAAGGAGAAAAATAAAAAAGGAAAAAAATCAATTACATCATCATTTCCTACTAGAAAATACAACCTTTTATATCATCATGATGTTATTTAAACACCGTAATGTTTTAATTACGAAAATATCCGAGCAACATTGTTCCATAACAAGAGCGAAATAGTGAACCATGGATTGCCCTAAGCTAACCTGCGAGGCTTGATAATTCCACTGACATCATGAAGGATTGTAAATTTCTTTTTTCTTGCACGTACATGAAAAACACCCATAGTCCCTATGGTTAAAAAAATAAAAATAAAAATAAAAAAACAAATGTTGGAATGATACATATATACAGTTTACGTCAGTAGTAACATGAAATAAGTAAAAGAGCTTTTAATAATTAAACTTTTTAATCACCTCTAGCAAGTCAAAAAAGAAGTTGATGAAGCTAGGCAATGCTCTGCTCCCTACATAAGCCTCACCTCGATGTTTCAAATGCTCGAATCGGACTTCGATTATGGGAGATCGATTCCAACCCTAGCAAAAACACAACATTTTATATATGTGAGCAAATCTGTAGATTATAACAAATATAAAAATTGATCAAATCGAGGAGAATGGTAAAGTCGTGATGCACTTATATTTTAATAAAGATTTATATGATTTTACATTCTTCTATCAAGTTAAAAAAAAAAAAAAAAAAAATTTAAGAATTCACAAGCTCGTGATTTGGACCCAGCCCCTTATTGAATTGACAAGAACGTGTACGTAGTGAAACACGGTTATTTGTGTATAGGTACTCTTGACAAGTCTATTCCGTACTAGTTTGGTCTTATCGCTTTCGAAAGACGACAACATATGAATTTGTTTAACATGAAACAGGATAAAGCTCATACCGATCAATACGATTCTTGAGCTTCAACAAGAACTCCTCATTATCTTCTTTAACATCTTCACCAACCTTTCCATCAGATTCCTTCTCTCTTCAAACCCGAGATTGCTAATATCAATCTCATTAGCACCATGCGAAGATGTAAGTAAACCTTTCCTTAAACGTTTAAACGTTGGAAGCTTCTCAATTGCAGCCATTTAAGAGCTTCTTCTTCATCTTCGTTTCTTAAAGACCTCGAAGACACTCCCATTGCATTGTTCCTCCACATCGTCGTACTCCCGATCTAAAACTATTACTTGCTCTATAACTGCCACTACCTTTCATGGTGTTCCAAAATTCAGAAGATCTTCGCCTCTATTTTCTTCAATGTACCCAACAAAAAAAAAAAAAAAAATGCAAATCAGGGTGCCAATTATAATTATAGTTGAAAAGCTTTAAGATCAATTTAGTGGATATAGATTTAACAAAGTATCAGAGTAGAAAGTCATGGCTAAATTCCCGATAAATGCGCTATTATGTTAGCTTAAATCAAAGTCTTAGCATAATAATCATAAACTTTACACCAATACTTTAGCTTAAGTAATATCCATCAAGAGTCATATGATTAATACATTGTAAGATCACAAGAAGATGACAACACGAAACTGTGGAATGAATATGAGAAACAACTATTTTCTGATTTTGACTGCTCTTTGTTAGCACATGCTGTATGAAAGATAATGAAAGGAAGGAAATAAGGAAAACAGGGGAAAGGGTGTGTAAAAATTTTCATTGGCAACTAGTTTATATAGAGTAATAGGAAGCTGGGAATAGGGGACTAGAGTCTATTTAGCCATCTTATTTTAAGAAAATTCTATGCTCCGTCCCTTATAAAACGAAATGGATCAATATTTAAGATAGACACTATTAAAATAATTAATATACTAATTATAATATTTATTTAATAATAAATGATTATTTGACAATTCTATGATGGGAACATAGAAGTTTCTCTAATTTTCTTAGTTTGATTTCTTTTTACCAAATCTAAATCAATTTTAACGAATTCCCCTTAAAATTATTTACGTAAATACAAATTATATAAAAATAATTACCAAAATATCGATAGAAAATCGAATGTCTAAAATATTATTTTGCATTGGTATTTTAATAATTAAGATTATATGATTTGTATTTAGGTTTTTTTTTTTCATAAAATTGGTAAACATGTACTATACCCTTGTTTCAGGTGATATTTTGCTGATAAAGATTTAATCAGCCTACAACAAAAGAAAACTCATTAGTGGTGCACCAAGGATGGTCCAACGCAACCACTTTGATGGTTAAGTTAGCGTGGGGTCATGAAAGAAATAAGAGCAAAATGAGATTCTTTAGACTAGAGTAGATCACCATTGATTAGCTGTCTTATCGTAGAGCTCTTAAGTGCTATTTACAGATATGGTCATACGATAATAGGATCCACAAGTATTTTTTCATAATTTGGTGTAGTCTCGAGATGGCAGCTAACCTAGACCCAATGGGATAGGTGTAGTCCTTCATAAAAGGTGTCGAACAAGAGTAGTGATTTATCTCTTTGTCATTCCCTTAGCAAGGTTTAAGTTATCCTTCTAGAGTTGTGAAAATCGGAATGGTGTGGTGAGAAGACATCAGGAGATGTTGTTTGATAAGGGACCTCGATAGGAGGAGGTAGTCTAGATAAAGGAATATCCTAAGTTGGGTCTCTAAGTACCTAGAGAACTTCGATGAGTAGTTTGGTTCTTTGGGCAGAGATCACTAGGAGGACCTAATGGGCCTTCAAGACCTTGTAGGCAATCCACTTCGCAAGTGTCGGGCTCTTAGCTAAATTATGTCTACCAAGGCCCACACATTACTCCTAGTTAATATATCCCTATAAATTCGGACTTATTTATTCTTTACTTCATTTATTTTTACAAAATTATCAATTAATTTTTTTATATATAAGATATATTTTTTAAACCCTTTTCTTAAAATATATTAGCCTTCTAATTCTTATATCAAAATCATTACACCATTTTAACATAATTATCTATATCAGCTCGAACTCTTCGGTTTGTTCCAATATTTTTTCAAAATAAACCATACTACAAATTTTGATTATGAGCTTATCCACTCTTTTTTTTTTTTTTTTTTATATACTATGAAAACAACATAAGATATAAATTTCCAAATCACAAGTATTAGAATGTTTACTATTAATAAAGCTCGATGGAAATCAATATTTACGTATCTAAGAATTTTTTAAAATGTATTGACTAATAATTATTTTTATTTATATAATGTGTAAACTTTGAGTCAACGAATATACATAACTAAATATATACCCTAAGGTCTTTTAAAACAAAATACATGAATATTTTAATTAATGTAAACTAAAAAAATTTCTTTAGTTACTAAGTCATCATTGAAAAATAAACTTTAAATCAGTATAAGAATGTTGAGATTATATACTAAAGGCTAATTCTTAGAGTGAATTAAACAACATATTTTATTCCTTAAACTAGTTTTTTCTACTAAGACCAAGCTATAGTCATTGTTCGGTTCTAAACAAGGATCAAATCAAAACCATTATTGACGGTTTTAAAAATGGAACTAAAATAGTTGGCTAGTTTAAAAACCGGCTAAGGAACTCCAAGCCAGTTTCTCAACCTAGAATGGACAGAACTAGTGATTCTAATTGATAAAAAATAAAGAAAAAAGAAAATGAAAAAAAATCAGAGAAATAACAAAAAAATAATATTATTAATGTTTAAACTATATAATGTAAATAATTAAACTCATTATCCATTCATAGTATTTATGTTTTGTTTCTAACACACAACAAATAAATATAACTATAAAGCATGTATAGTTTAATTTATATTGATTTCTCCCAAAAGAAAAAATATTTTTTTTTTAATATTGTGGGATTATATTTTGTCTTATAATTTTTTTTATCTTTAGATTATTTTGTAATTTCATATTACTAATACTATAATTATAGTTTTGTGTGCTTATATTTTTTGTCTTAGGCCTAATTAATTTTTTTATAGTTTATGATTTATCTTGTATTAAACATAAATTTGTTCATGAATTTTTTTTAATTTTAATTAAAAATAAATAAATTTTGCAAGCAATTAAAGAACTAAATGGGAACCACCAGTTTTCTAATATTAAGATCCAAAACCAGCTATTACGGTTCTGGAACCATGACTACGTATGAATAAGATCAATTCACCTTTATATTTTTCCAAATCAAATCAGAAATAGCCATGTTTTCGGTTCCACTTGAATTCATCGCTTTTTTAAACCAGCATAGTAGAAGTTTTAGTTGCAAAACTTTCTTTATTTTTCTTGGCTACGCTATTGTAAGTAAGGGTAGGCCAACAAAAATAAAAATAAATAAAAACCTTTAAACTTAACCAAATCAATAATAATATTTTAAAGAGATTTGATTTAAAATATTCCCAATCTAAACCTAACCACAACAACAAAACAAAACCATTCAAAATTGAAATGACCCAAAGTTGATTTATAATTAATACATGTAATTGATTGTTGCATGCGTATGTGTATGTTAGAGTGAATTGTGGTGTTTGCTATAGTTATATGCGTTGGAATAATAACTAAATATGAGTCTATGGTAAAATGTATTTAGAATGGTAGTTTATTCATGCTATTCAATTATTATGTTAACAAGTATTGTTGTAGTAATTAATGTTTGATGAATTAAGTGTTTTTGAGCTAAGTTTATAGTCTTTAAGCTTAGTAGATTTTTGGCCTTAATATAAGCCTAAATTAAAGCTCAATTAAAGCCCAAAGCCTTCCCAAATCTGTCCCCCTAAAAGTCAACATTATTATGGATAAACATCAAAGTCTAATTGCATAAGTAGACAATCCAAAACAGAACAAAGAAGAGGAAAATTCGTAATTCCTCCGAAGCCAAAAATTGCAACACCCAAATCAAGTTTTCTTGGACTCAACACACCAAAAATCCTTCCCCAAACCTTATATTACATTGAGGTAATTTATTTGATTTTAGATTTCTATTTTCCTCTTAATCGATGAAATATGCATGTGTAGTATAATACAAGTAGTTGATATGCTAAATTCTTTTGAATATATAGGTGGTTAGGAAAGCTTTAGAATGCTTGACATGTTGTAATAGGTTGTAGTAGCTCTCATGTGATTTGAATGAGTTAGAAGATTAAAATGAAAAAAAATTTTTTGGAAAACAGAGAAGTCTACAATGCGAATTACAATGTATGCCGCCTCGTACGCCGCCAGTGTTAAAGTTTTTATTTATGATCTTTTGGAAATTTTCTTAAACGCCACCAGCGTTGAAGTCGAATTTGCCAGCATTAGAATCCTAATTTCTAATCTTTCGAAATTTTTCTTAAATGCTGTCAACGTTAAGGTTGAAATTGCCAGCGTAAAGACTATAAGGTTCTGTACAGAATGCATACTTCTTAACACCGTTTTATACGCCGCCGACGTATGATCCTACACCGCTGGCGTTAAGGGTTGTATTGCGGCGTTAATGGCCAGCGTGAACTTCTTAAATTTCAAAATTTTCTAACTTCTTCCAACATCTTTCGATACATGATATAAGACTTTTTTATCAAAGATTTACCTTGTATGATGTTGTATATATGTTATGTGATGACTTTGGATTGTTTTTACATAAGGTTCAATAATTTTCCTAAGTTTAATCTAGTGAATAAGCTTAACTTAGATAGTAATGTGATATAGTTGATTTATGTGGAATAGAGATAGAACTCAGTTAGAGATTCCTTCAATTCCCAATCAAACAGGTACACAATACTTTGATTGATTGTTGCTTAGGATAGGCATATATCAATTTGAATTTAATCAAAGAATAATGAAAGATATTGAAACTAGTTGTGCTTTATGTCATAATCCGGACCGGGAGCACAACCTTGTCATAATGCAATGGCATGGTAGTTTAGGCATTAGCCCAATCCTTTGTCATGATACAATGACTCAAATCCATGATGCATGGTTCACTATGATACAATGGTGGTTTCTTTTATTGGCTAAGTGTTAGCTAATAGGGTTAACTTATCGATAATTCTCTACTTAGGCTCGGATGTTTTAGTTTCATGGTATGGAGAGTTAACTATTGATGTTATGACCGGATAAATAGTGTATAAGGAGTTGAACCCTAAATATGCTATTATATTCTTTTTTGGTTAGATATATGAGATATAGATATCCGTTCTATCTATCAACCTCCAGAGTAGCTATTGTTACTTAGGACCCCAGAATTCCCAAGCTTGAATCGAGTTTGAATACTCCAGTGTTGTTCTATTCATTTAACTAAAGATAATGAAGTTGTGTGAATTATTGCATTGTATTTAGCTAAGTGCGCATGGCATATGTATTTATTTGCACTATTGTGTACTGGCCTTTGACTCATGCTGCTATCTTGCAGATGACTTCGATGACGAACCCTATGACGATATGGGCTATGGGACTGACTGGGAGGATTCTATGGATGACTAGGAGAGGGAGACCTAGTATATGCTTAGGATTCCTTTTGATGTAATTTTTGTGAAGTGTTTAGGCTTATTTGTTAAGCCTTGAATGTATTTTGATTTGAATTTTTGTTATATAGTTGGTTTGTAAGTAAGATCCTAAGTTTATATGATCCTTGGAAAGCTGTAATGTATATATATATGATGTATGTCTTGTATATAGGTAATGACCCACGACTTATGTAGTGGTAATATTTCTTAAATCAAATCATGTGAATGTTATATTTGTTTTAAACAGGTAGCCATTGCAAACACCTCTTTTTAAGACGACCATACGTAGAATACTTGAATATTGTTCCTAATATTTGAGTATTATGCGTGGTCGGGAGATTTGACACACTTAATAATTGGGTTAAGTGAGCCGGGTCTCTACAAAAATATTTATCATAATATTTTTCATGCAACTATAATATTCTTATCATTTAATTATGGTATTATTATTTGATAAATATGGGTTAATATTAACTTATTTTTTAGGTTTAAGATATAGATGTAGTTGGTGAATCAATGTGTTTTTTATATGTTAATCATTTTAACTTTGTAGAGTATGAATTTTGTTTATTTAGTCATTACTCTTGTTATTTAATATTTTTAATGTATTGAGTTAACAGATTTTTTTTTTTTTTAATTAGATATTTGACCCATGGTTTTGTGAGAATCATGCACTATGGCTTACTATGTATTATTAGAGGAATATAAATTATAACTCAATGGTTTTATGAAATAAGCGGTGATATTTGAAATTTGAACTTTGTAAAGAAATCTTTTTTTTTATTCTTGTGAAATTCTTTTTTATTTTCATTAATGGTTACAACAATTGAATTATATATAATTATACATATGTACTATCATTTTCTTTCTATAGCAATGATATCGATTATCCTCATATTAATCTTTATCAATAATCTAATTTAACAAATAAATAGTTTGATATCCATAGAAAATGGAAAGTATCAATTATTCACATAAATGTAAAAAATTAGATGAATTTTATTTTTAATTAGAACTTTGATTTAATATGTCAAGTAAGTTTTATTTGCATGAAATGTTTATAACATCTTGATTTAGCTAAGTGATTATTCAATGGTTTGAAAATTTTTAATTCAATGGAAACTGTTATGTAACGAATTGCTTTAGGATGATAAGGAAAGAGGGAAAAAAATTGCTGATTATGGTTTAGTTTGATTTTTTTTTTTTTTTTTTTTTGTAAAAATGAACTAGACCAATCCATCCTACTTCTAAATTCGTGAGTATTAAGCTAGAAGTCATAACCATAATTAGATGAGTGAGTATAGGATATATAGGAATGAAGTATTACCTATACCTTACCATTTAAGTACAAAGTACTAAATTTTATACAAAAACCTACCTTGTTTTACTTTGTACTCACCCTGTACCTATCAAACATGTGAGGTACATGTGTCCTGTGGAACTTGTAGATTTTTTGAAAAAATCTATATATTTTTTCTTTATTTCTTAAACTTCAAGTTTATAGTTGTCATATGATCTCATGTAATATATAAACTATCTTAATTTTCATATATTCACTATAAATAACATATCAAAAAATTTTGAAAGTAATTTGATAATACATAATTGTCCAACACATCGAATTTGCTTATGTGTAAAATTTGAAACTTATAACAAATATCTATAAAACAATTCATGTGATACTAAACAAAATCGATAAAATAGCAAAATCCAAAATTAAAAGCTTTGGAACTGTTTCTATATTAATCAATCTTAAAGATCAACATCATTTTATATAATTTGAAAATTTAAGTAGATACATACAATTATAGTTCTTCTCAAGAAAATAATAATTCTTCCAAAATAAAATAATACAAATTCTTCAATAACAAAAATTTTTGGAAGTATTCTATAAATAATAATCTTGAGCAAAAGTGTTACAAGATAAAAAATAAAATTTAAGATTATTTTAATAATTAATAACATAAATACAAGACTTGAAATATTATCCTTTATATATTAGAGTACAGTTCAAAAATGGGTACATATAAGATCTCTACCTGTACCCTATCATACGAAAAAGTTCTAAAAAATTTTACCATCCTTCTTTGTGACCCATAACCCTACCCCAACCCCACCCAGTTGAGTAGGATATGAATAAGTATCCTATATGGCTATATAATAAGGTTACTTACTCATCCCTACCCACAATCATAAGAATCAAGCTGAAGTTGTTTTACATGAGGATTTTATAGAACTTGGAAATCATAGAGAGGACATTGTTTTCCCCTTACCTTCCGCAACATTAGTAATTTTCATTAATGAAAAACATGAAAACCATATTATGAAGAGGAAAGTCTTTCTAAACGATAAAATACCTAAATATGTAGGTATATAGCTTATTATAATCTGTTCGCCTAACAATTTATGCAAAATAAAGAATATGTTCATATCGTTGAATAGATTTAGTGCCTCTTGTTTATTTGTATCTGTACTACCTCTAGTTGTTAGGTAGTTCAATGAAAAGTCTCTCTATGATATAAAAAAATAAAAAAATAAAATAAATTAATAAAACAACGAAAAAAAAAAAAAAACCTAACTTTGCCAATTTTTTGTAGCTGAATAGCATCAGCACTAATCTCTTAAGTGGGAGATTTCAAATTCAAATCTCCCTTCCCTCATTTAATTGCCAAAAAAAAAAAGAAGAAGATACCTAACTCTTATACATAGCTTATTTAAACTATTGGTCAAATAAATTCATAAAATGAAAAAAGTTACAAAAATACTTTTAAATCATAGAATAGTATGAAAAAAGAAAAAGAAAACTATATGATAGACTTGGAAACTCTTAAACCATGACATTTCACTCCACAACATTTTAAAATATAATCATATACTCTAAACTATTGTTAAGAATCCCTAATAGTGTAGCTATTATTTATGACCCTTCTAGTCAATATTTTAAGATTATAAACTTATTGGGAGTTAGCACATTCTTTATAAGTTATAAGAAACGAAATCATATTTAGAAAGTAACTAAGATATATTTACACCTTACCAATAGTTTAATAATGTATCTACTATTATTCCTTTTATATTTATACTCTTTTAAATTTACTTAGTTCATTAATAGACTAGTCCTTACTCCATTGTAAACTAATAGTTGTCTCTTTTTCAACTTATTTCCCATTAACTCAGATTTAAAAATTTTAATCAAGTTTTAAATTTTCTCTTAAGAACTTTTTAGTTGACGAGTGAAAAGTCTAGGTCTAAATTGTTTTTTTTTTTTTTTTTTTTGATTATCATAATGAGGGAGAGGCGAATTGAACTTAATACATTTCACTTAAAATCAATATAGATGCTAATAAACTACAAGGTAATTAGTAGATCTAAAATGCCTTCGAATGAAGTTTAAGATTTAATGTTAGGTTACAATGAGGTATTTAATAGAAATTTGGACTAATAAGAAATTGGCTTCATCTAAAATAAAGTGCTTATAAAAGTGAAAAAATGGTTGATTACTTTGTAAAAGCACTGGATTTCTTAGTCAATACTCATTGGGTCAACCTCATTAAAAGCACTCAATTGCCTGGTTATTTTGGTTTGCTTCATCTTTTTTAACCACGTTCAAGCATCTTTTTACGTTAGGTCTAGACTTTGGTTTAAGATCCTATAAAATTGTTCTATCAATTCTTTAGGGCTAAGAAAAACCATTTAATTAATAAATGAATTTCTTTTTCACAATTTAGTGCTCATTCACTTCCTTGTAATAACAATTCTTAATAGCAACAAGTTTACCTAATAGCCATTCTAAAAGGAATCTCTATTAAAAAAAATAACATTTTATAGCTATTTATTACTTAAACCTATCATAATCAATTCAATATTTGAGTAGATTTTTTGCCAAAACATCTCCATCTAAATGAAAAATTAACAAATGAAAATTCTATAACAGTCTATTTTATTTCTTAGGAATTGCAATTCCATTACAACTCGTTTATTGGAACATAGGGAATAAAAAAGTTTTGACTTAGGAATGATTATTAATAATAAACTAGGAACGATGTTTTCCAACATTTATGTAAACCCTTAGATTTTATGATAAGTTTTATGCACAAACCCTAGATAGGAATTCAAACCAGAACCTTAAAGTCAACCTGGGTTAATCACAAGCCTTAGTGGATCTAAATTCGACAAGACCACGAAATCCTAAAATAGTAAAAAGGAGATAACCATATTATAGTTCGAAATAATGTCTTATAAGCTAAAAAGATTTGATTCCCTAAAATTCGCTCATTTCAAACTCGAACAAGGTTAGTTTCTAATCACTGTCCTGACACGCAAAATGATGAAAATATTCTCAACAAAATATCTAGAGTCGTAATGTAAATAGGAATCATAAAATATTAGTTATAAAATTTTTAAGCTTCCAAAAATATCATATATAAGTCGTTTAGTCGTATTTTCCTTACTGCACGTAATTAATTTATCTTGTTTACTATTTAATTACTATTCATTACTATTTCACCATCTCTACTTTTTCTTACAACCTTATAAACCTATTTCTTATATTTTTTTTCAATAATACTTTATACATAACTTTTTTTGCACACTACATACTTTTCATTACAAAAATTAATGTTTAATCATCTTTTCTCTCCCCTTAAAACTGAAACCGACGCCCGCCCTCTCTACCTTACTATTTCTTTTTCTTTTTCATTTAATTTAATTCACACTAATTTCCATCTCAAAACTCTGTAAATACCCTATTCCTCCTTTATATTTTACACATTCACTCAAACACATAACAAAACTCTTACAAAATTTCTCCATAATTGCTCCTCTCCTCTTTCTCCTCTCATCTCTCTCTCTCCTCTCTTAGTGATTTTCTCAAATTTTCTCTTCATCCATCTTCCATTCATCATCTTAGTAAACACTTAAATCTTTCTTTAGCATATGTTAACATAACATGAACACCATGTATGTTATGATTTCAAATAAATCCCCATGAGTTATGCTAGGGAATAAAATCATAGAAACAACATCTTGTTCATTCTTGTTTAACTCCATATTTAAAATTATGTTTATGTTATATTCATGCTTTAACATAACTCTCTATGTGTTATTATTATAAGTATGTATATATATTTTTAGAGCCTAAGGCTCACTAATGTAACATCTTATTATTGCTTTTATTTCATTGCTTATTACTTATTACATGCAAAATAAATAAGTCTAGTCAAATTATAATCTTAGACTTGTCCTTCATGAAGTCAAAAACTATTTTGGGACTTGTCCATGCAAAGTCTCGAGCCTTGAATATAATCTAAGACTCCATATTTTTCTTATTTTGATTTATTAATGAGACTAGAAATATTCAAGTCTAGGGGAGCCTCAATAAGATCTGAGACACACAATTATTTTCTTACTTTTCTTATTTTCTTTATGAGACTTGTCTATTTCTAAATCCCGGAAAGCCTTGAAATAAATCTAACACTTTCATGATTTTCTTGTTTTATTTTTGTAGAGAATTTTTCCATTTCTAAGTTCTGAGAAATCTTAATAATAAGTTAAGACTTTCATATTCTTATTCTTATATTTGCTCATTTGATTTTCTATACTTTTCACTTTCTACATGAGTTTATAAATTATCTCATAACATAACTACTAGTTCATATTCATGCATGGTCATAACATGATGTTATCTTGGTAATTTTTTTTTAAATAATAGTATGGATTATTTTCTTTTATATAAAAATAAGACTAAACTTTCAAGAGAAATATTTTCAACCCTTAGAAAAATTTTCATCAAGACTAAGGATGATTGATGTAACTCCACTCTTTTCAAAATGTTAAAATAAATTTATCTCAAATTTTAATGTTGATAATTTTTTATTATACAAGTTTTCCTTAAAAACTTATCTATAGGGCATATGTCAAATTTTAATAAACACTAAGATCAATCATTTTTTTAATCTTACTAGCTAAAAATTCACTTAGAAAAAAAATTGGTACACAATATAAGGAATCAAGTTTTAAGAAATAATTCATCTTTATGAAATTAAGAAAATAAATAATAGTTATAATAATTGGATACTCACTTACAACAAGCTATCAATTTTTAGTTTTTCTTCCAACAACTCAAAAGGAGATTTTTGTAACTTAATTTTTTGAATTCTAAAATAAATTGTTTTATGAAAAATCACTTTAGGACAACATCACTAGAATCATGCATATAATATGATCTCCTATCAATATTAAACGATTTCAACTATATAAGTATCTTTGTGCTTGCTATAGAATATTTAGATAATGTAATACTTAGAAAAAAAGGTAAAATTTGAGGGTTGGAACTCATAAACCAAATATGTAGTGTCCTTTTCCGAAACTCAAATAGCCTCAAATATTAGGAGTGACATTAGAAATATATAGATCTTTCCGAGTAGGTAGAAAATGACCACTAATATGTGAAATTCTGAGTTAAACTGAGCAAAAAATGACCATTTTAAGTTGGAATTTTTCTTAATCCGATTATGACGTGAATAACATGATAGAACTAGAAAGTTTAAGTAGAACTTCCGTGAAATTGTCATTAGGGTATTTCTTTTGTTTAGATGACAAGGAAGGTGAAGTTTCTTACTCCGAAGACTACTTCGACTAGAGGTTTTATCTTGAGACCTGGCTGAATGAGCTTATTTCCTTAATTTTCGTACTTATGTTTGTGCTTATAGTTTTAAGGAATTAGAAATAGGAAAGATAAAAATCAAATGCGCTTGTAATTTATAATACTTGTTGAAATTATACTAAGCATATCGATGCTTGAATTGTTATTAAACAAATTGTTGTTTATTTGTCATGGTGAAGTATCTACTAATTCTATGATCACCTTTAAGATACCTTAATCACATGTCAAGATATGAATTAATTTGGTTCATGCATATCATGAAGTGAGTTACATTGTATTCGCTATTGTATCCTTAGTGGGATAAGAGCATAATAATAGTGGTTGGTATAACTGGTAGAATCTACATGTGGTGAATAGTAGCCAGTATGATCTACACATGGCATGTAGTAATCGAAAAATTCTACAAAAAACCTATTTGCAAAAATTAGGTTATAAGTGGCTAGGAACACCTAATCTCAAATGAAGGGCGAAAATCCATTCAAACATATGGTTTTCGAATAATCATATGTGTTGCTTACTCACCTATTTGATGCATTTCATGTTTGTCTAAAAAACTTGTTTGAATTATTTTTGTATGGGTATGATGTTACGCGAATATTTTCACCAAGCAAGTTAAGCTTACATCCCCTTAGATATTTGCTGCAGTTCACCTATCTTTGGTTGAAGCAAGGGGATACTTCTCTTAGGTATTGATCTATTGACTAAGGAGCTTTTGGAAGAAGTCTATGGAGTAATGATAGACCTAAACTTTCATAGAAATCTCCTATGTAATTTTTTTTTCATTTTCGAATACGGAGTTATGGAATCTTAAAATACTTTTTATGGGGGTATGCCCCCTTTTGTTTGTAAGACTCTTATTTTGTTTAAATTGTGAAGCTATGGTTTCTATTCTTGGATGCTGGTATTTGTATTCTTGAAACTATTTCAAAGAAAGGTCCTCCATTATTGTGAAGTATGCCTTACACCCGATATCGAAATTTTTACGTGACTAAGGTGGTCATTCTTAAGTTTTAATATTGAGTGTGGTGGGCTACCACGATTAGGGTACCCTTTAGGCGTAACAGTTTAAGTTGGCATCAGAGCCACAAGAATAAAAGAACATGATGATAGGAGTGGACTTAGAAAATAACTATAATGGAAATACAAAGACTTAGGTAGATTTAATATGGGTAGATTTAGACGCTAACATGTCTTCTTTTTGTGAATAGATAACATTAGGAGAGGCCCAAGTATAAGCTAAGGAGTTCAGGAATGACCATAACGAGACTTTTACCAATTATCAAATGAGATTAAGAGTCATATGTGAAGAATTTGCCTTAGATGGAAGTGCAAAGTCCTTGAATGAAATGTTTAACCTTTGGAAGAAAGGCTTAAGGCATTCCATGTGGGAAGAAGTAGCCGAGAAGATTAGGTATGACCCTTTGAGAAGGTAGAGTTGGTTAGAAATGGAGTAATTATGCTGTAGAAAGTATCGGGAATATGGCACAACAAGTCCATGTTACAATAAGTTACCTTTGTGCTAAGAAATGACGGATCCTACTTTCCCTAACTTCCAGACTTGGAGGAATATTGGCCCTTGTTTATCTATGCGAATGATGAGCTAAAAGATCACAACGATTAGATTCAGGGACTATGAAGGGCATTTCTATTGGCATGGAGTATATAGGAACATACTTCAACGCCCTATGAGGGATTTATGCAAGCACCTAATTTGGTTAGACCTTCAGCTAGATGATGATGAAATATTTGTAGATGTAGGAGTCGGTGAGTCAAAGAGGAACGAAAGAAGAGGAGGAAGAAGAAGACCCGGAAGAGGACCCGAGGGAGAACCTGCTAGACTTGATCCTATGGTACCTTGGGAAGATCAAATATGGAATGAGGAGGCAGATAACCCACACAAAATGTTTGCAATTTATCTAAGCTAATCATGTGTTCGTGCTGACTTTTCTATAAAGAGCCACTCAGCAACACCTATGCCAAGGATCGACACAAGGAATGAATCCTTGAACAACAATGTTATGATGATCGATTTCGAGGATGATCCGATAGACTACAAGCTATGGCGAAATGTGTATGAGTAAAGTGAGTACTCCATGGGTCATAAACATGTCACAAGCATCACTCCCAAAGAACCACCCTTGAAAGGTCTAGTCAATCATTTGTTGTTGTTTCCTAATAACAAGGCTAATAAAGGAATTTTTGGAAATGCAGCAAGTGAAGAGATGACAAGAGAAAGGAGGAAGAGAATGTTCATTAGCTGATATTTGAAGGAATTCATGGGGAAAAAGCAAAGAAGATCATCAAGTAGAAACCTAAGAGATGCCCCATCCTCGTGAAAGTATGATAAGAAGGAGAAAATGTTGAGTGAAGTGTGAAGAAAGGAAGAAGTTGAGAGGGATGAATTTGAGCACATCCCGCGTAGTCCAATAGAACCTTTTTCAAAGACTTAGGATGTTGACTCTGGTAATTGAGTCAAGAGTATCCAAACTTGAATATTAAAGTGAGGAAGAGTTCATAAGGGTCCCTTTTAAACTTGTTCACTTAGGTGATGAGCCTAGTATGTTCTGACTCAATGAACTCACTATAACGAGAAGAGAGGAATGGCAAAAGTTCAATTCATGAACTTCAAAAAAAAAATTTTTTTTTTTGTATGAACCAAAAGATTATGACTACAAAAGCACCAAATGAAATAAGACTTATAATAAAAAGAAAGAAAGAAATTCTAGGGAAAGAGTAGATACTATATGCTTTCTCTATGTTGCAAAGACTATATGCTTGCTAATGCCTGTGAAGTTTAAATGGTATTTTTCCTTACTTGATTGTGTATTTACTTTTGGAAAAAGATTTTTTCTTAAACACTGGGATTAAAGTTTGTTTTATTTAGATTAGCTACTAAATTTTGATTGTAATAATCTAATTACATGTATCCAATTTAGTTAAAGCGGTAAGCACCATAATTGCAAGTCATGATCTATAAAAATGCTTGAATTGTGAAAGTAAAATTTTTGTACTCTCTATGATAGATTTCTTTTGATCTATTTATTTTGCTTGAGGACAAGCAAAAGTTTAAGTATGAAGGAGTTGATAAAGTCATTTTATACTCACTTTTTATTGATTAAATTGTGTTAAATTATTATTAATTTTATAGAAATCATGAGAAATGGTACTTAAGTATGCTTAATTTGATATTTCAAGTCTTTAAGAACTTATATGACAAATACAAGCAAATGAGTGGAGATTTATGCAAATTTGGAATCATGGACAAAGTAAGTCAGCAAAAATAGAATATAAACCACCAGCCTACATTACAGAACAAAGCCACACAATCTTCAATGAAGCAACACAGCCAGCCTAGAAGCAGTAAAAAACCAGCCTTCAATTTGTATATGTACGTCGGTCACTAGAAGATAAAGGCCGCCAGCCTTAAGCCCATGTACATCTACATTACCTGCAATGCCACTCGAATAATGCTAGCATGCTTGTCTCAAAAATAATTTTTTTTCAAAGAAGGCTGGTTAATTTTTATTAAAGGCCGCCAGCCTTGAAGGCGACCTAAGTTCCCTATGTCTTTTTCATATATAAACTCCTATTGCTGGATCTTTTCAAAGAGAGAGGAACCCTAGCACAACTTGAAACATTATTTTTCTTGTTCCTAGATTTAGATTAGGGCTTAGACACTAGAAAGCTTTTCTTTTTAATTTGATTTCAGATTCCATACCATGACTAAGTGGAAAACATCATTTGAAATTGGATTTGAGAACGAGATTTTCTTGATAAAGGTGATTTTGTTTTTTTTCTTATATTTATATTATGGATGATGTTCAAAGCTTGTTCTATTGTGCTTATTTAGGATTTTGAGTTGTTGATCTAGAATGTCTAATTAATGCTTTTTGCTATTTATTGATCCATTGATTGTATTTGAATTGTTGATGCCAATTCACCGATCATGGGTTTTGGATAAATTTTGGAATTCATATTAGATTAGGATTGTAATTGGGAAATTCTTTTTTAATCATTTCTGTGATTAGCTAATTTAGATTATAGATCACATAAGGATATGAATTTGAATTCGATTAGGGTTTGGTAATTTATACATATTAGTCATTTGATTACTTTCCTAGGAATAGGGAATATTGATTGGTTAATTTAAGATAATCACTTTCTTCGGAAAAAGGAGTTTTTATTTGGTGCTTGATTGCTTGAAAGCTAAACCCATTGGCAATTTAGATTTGCAAGCATATTCTAGTCATAGTATACATTTGATTGTCGTTCTGATCTATTGGCTCTAAATCTAATTCAATTATAAGTGTTGAAAATCCCATATCTTTGTAGATTAGCCTTATCTAAAAAATTCAAAAATATTTCCATTTTGATTTGCCTAGCTACAATTAGAACTAATATAATTGAGAGTTAGTGCTTACTTCCTATAGACACAACTTGGTATTCACCAAAATTTTATTAGTGCACATACACCTAGTATACTAGCCAATAAATATTTGTTCATTTAAAGGAATTTAAAACGAGATTAAAAAGAGCCTTACAAAGTAAATATAGAAAAAGCATGATCATGAAAATTCTAGTTTTTCATAAAAGGACATTCGTGAAATTGTCATTAAGTAGTTTTGGTGGAAAATTATGTGTTTCAGCTCCAAAAAGTCAACCAATCCTATTTGTGCCAAATATGGCTTAATATCATTTTGAAACACCACGTATAATAATATAAAGTAATACATGAATAGGCCTCCTTAAAAGATTTTTTATTTATGTCAAACATTTGCTACTCCATTTAAAGTTCATAAATTGTTCGTTTAGATTTTTGAAAACAACTGGATTTATAATGGGAAAAAAATTTATAAAAACATTTCTAGCTTCTACTCAACTTTCAAAGTCACAAAGAGAAAATTCCTAGTTTTTCTTTTGCTTCTTTTTTTTTTTATATATAAAGAGGTGACAATCGCATAAGCATCATGGTTGGATCATTTTACAAGTCATAAAGTCAAATTTTCAAAAATTTATAAAATGCTAATAAGTTCTATTCAACTTCGGTTACATTCACCAATGTAAGCAAGCACAAGTACCAAAATAGCATAGAAAGTATTAGGTCGTATTCTTTAGGGATCGTTAGCATCTACCTTACTCATTCTTTATCTATTATATAGCTAAAGAAAGATTTAGCAAAACATGGAATAGAACAAAAGCTAAGTTACGATCAAAACCAATTATATAAATATTTTCAAGGTAAATTAAGAATATAAGTTGTTAATGCAAGATAGAGCTTAGGATTTACTTCATCGATTCCTTAGCATGTGATTTCTTAACAAACTCAAAGAGTTGTTTGCTGGGTATATTTATATTGTTAAATTCACTAAGGTAAGCTAAAGTCTCTCTTAATGTTAGAAACTCTAGATTATACCATCAAAATCTCTTCACAAGCTATCAGCAATCTAGATCTACATAAAGATTAAAAATCCTTTGATAAAAAACATATTTTAAGGAATTGTAAAACCACATGACAGAAAGTTTTACCATCCTTCTCTCATGGTGATTATGAGCAGCTTCATTAGCAGCCTAGATCTATTAAAAAAAAGATGATCTCTCAATCTATTTAGTTGAAATCAAACATGGATCTAAAAGGTGCACCATACATTTAGATCAACAATATTAAGTTTGAGCTATTAATTATAAATACCTAGTCAATATTCAATTAAAATGTGTTTCAAATCACATGAATTAGGTCTTGAATTCATAACTCTAAGTTAAGATAATTATTTCTCTATAGATGAAAACATTAAGCATAGATTCAAAAGAAAAAAAAATGAATATAGAGATGAATATTATATATTAAGTGCAAAGGGTCTTGCAAAAACAAACTTCAGATTTAAAAATGCATTTACCTAGAAAATTCGGAATTCTTTACAAAAGAAAAGAATTTTTCTTACTAGGAATTCTCTCACTACTTTATTCTAGGTTAGCAAAATTTGTTACGTATGGTATACTCCTTATTGCATGTCTGTGTATGTTTATTTATAGATGACAGACACAAAAATCATAAAGATTTTATTCGTTGACGTGACAGATTCTTTATAACGTAATTTGTCCTTATCATCACGAGCTCAAAGGTTGGGCGCTATCTAAGTTGTGTTTTCATCATTAGAGTTTCGATTTTGGGCTCAGCTTCAATCATAGTTGCAATCATGGACTTAACTTGTGGCACGATTTATCTTGTACTTTGCATTGCAAGGCACAAATGCCTTAGAATGAATCGTAGGTATAATTGAGGGTATGATTGAGGGCACGATTTAGAATCTGCTAAGGCACGGTTGCGTAATTGTAATCTATGGCTCAAGTTAAGGGCGTGGTTTTAGGCGTGATTTCTATCATTGCCTTGTTTTGCCTTTCTGACAACTGTGGTTGAGTCTATCTTTACTTATTCATGTTGTTTTAGTCCAAATCTAATCTTAAACACTTTGTTTCTTCTTTTATTGATACTAGGAGTTGAAAAAACAATATTTAAATCATAAAAGTACAAAATTCATAGGAATTTATCTAAGAATGAATTAAATAAAGCACAAATTTCTATGAGTGGAATAGCGTATAAAAGACTTATCACATCATTATGTAATTTTTATGAAAATTAGCTTCTTCTTGGCGTAAAAAAGCCAATCAATCTCATTTTTGTATAAACAACTAATTTCAAATAGGCCATGGATTATGAGCTTTTGAAGTCACCCGATGAAAATTCTATTTTTTTTTCAAGGACATCTGCATAAGTGCCATCGAGTGATTTTTTAATGGAAAATAACATGTTTTAAGCCCTAAAAAGTCAATGTATTCTAAATATAGTTTATTGTAGTAGACTATAAGCCATGGATTTTATGCTTTGGAGTCACCTGGTGAAAATAAATTTTTTCCCCTTAAGAGGGCTTCCAGACAAGTTCCTTAAGTGATTTTGCTAAAATTTTTGAGTTCAACACTTCAAAAACTCAACCAATCCTTTTTTTTTCAATATATAGCAATTTGGGTGTGTTATAGGCTGGGATTTTGAGCTTCATGTGTCATGTGATAAAATCCCATTTTTCTCTGAAGAAGATATTCATACAAATGTCATTAGGTGATTTTGGAGAAAATTTCCCATTCTAAGCCCAAAAAAGTCATCCATGCCATTTCTGCTAAATTTGGTTGATTTTCAATGGATTGTAAGCTAGAATTAGAGCTTTGGGAGTTACTAGTGAAAATACCTTATCTTCTTTGGAGTACATCTATAATGTGCCATTAAGTGAATATGATAAAACTTGCACGTTATAGGCCTCAAAAAGTCATTCAATTTATTTTTTTGCTAAATATGGTCGATTTTAGTGGATTAAGTGATAGATTTTGAGCTTCTAAACTCACCTAGTGAAAATCTTTTTTTTTTTCTTTGAAAGGACATTTTACAAGTCCCAGTAAGTTATTTATATCCACTTGAGCCTTAAAAGGCCTATCAACCTAATTTTGGTGTACCATAGGCCATGAATTTTTAGCTTCCAACCCACCCAATGAAAATCCTTTTTTTTTTTCTTTCTTAAAAGGATATTTGTACACGTGTCATTAAGTGATTTTAGTATAAAATATGCTTGTTCTATGGCTCAAAAAGTTAATTAAAACCACTTTTGCTAAATATTGTTGATTTTTGTAGGCTATAGGCAATAAATTTTGAGCTTTTGGAGTCACCAGGTGAAAATCATTTTATTTCTTAAGATAAAATCCATACAAGTATCATTATGTGATTTTGATAGGAAATTGCACATTCTAGGGAAAAAAAATCTTATTTCTGCTATATGTGGTCTTTCAGTTGACTAAAGACTAGGGATATCAAGCTTTTAGAGTCACCCAATTAAATATTTTTTTCTTCTAATGAGATAGGTACAAGTGTCATTAAGTAATTTTGTAGACAATTCCACCTTCTACGCATCAAAAAGTCAACTAATCCCATTTTTGCTAAATGTATTTAATTTTGGTGAACTATTGACCATTAGATTCTAGAGTCACCATTCAAAATCACTTTTTTTTTCTTGAGAGGACATCAATACACTATTTGCAACAGACATGCAATAAATAAAGATTGTAATGTTGATGTGACATATTTGTTATAACAAACTTTGTTAGAAAATTTGTGCATATTAGGGGCTTGTTCACTAGTAGGGTTCACACCTTGATTGAGTGCTTTTCAACTTTCATCACACTTTAGCACATTCTTGACCATGGGAATGATCTACACCACGATTCACTCTGTTTCTGTGTCTTCATGTCATCTTCTTTTTCAAATCACAGGTGTAGTTTGAGTGTTCCTTGGTGATTACAGAATTAGACTACAGGAGCGAATTCAATTGAGATTCTATGTTTTTGTTGATTTAGATTCAAATCTTGATTGAATCATATTCATTTCTTCTTTTAAACATAAATTAGCTAAAATCAACAAGCTAAATAATAGAGGCCTATTTTGTGGGAATTCCATCCATTAATTAAGTAAAATGAGCATAAATCCCCATGATTCAAATATAGCAAATAATGAGTTATCAATATGTATAGTTTCGATCCACTATAAGCCATGGATTTTGAGATTTTAGAGCCACCGTGAAAAACAACATTTTGTCTTTCCTGATAGGGACTCCATACATGTCGTCAAGAGATTTTGCTATAAAAGTTTACATTTTATGCCTCAAAATAAGTCTACAAATTCCCATTTTACTAAAGGTTATAGATTTCGATGTGCTATTAGCCGAGGATTTTGAGCTTCCAAAGTCACCTGATGAAAACCTTTTTTTGTTTCCATGAAAATACATCTGTACAAGTTCAATTAGGTGATTTTGATAGAAAATTACCTTTATAAGGCTAGAAAAAGTCATATACCGCATTTTTGCTAACTATGCCGACTTCAGTGAATTACAAGCATGGATTTTGAGCTTCTAGAGTTGCCTAACAAAAAAAACCTTATCTTCATGAATACAAGTGTCATTAAGTAACTTTGATGGAAAATTATATCTTCTCAAAAAGTCAATCAATCTTGTTTTCACTAAATATGGCTGATGTCGATGGACAATATGCCATGGATTAAGAGCTTCTAAAGTCACCCAATGAATATTTTTTTCTTGAGAGGAAAATCTTATAGATGTCATCCAATGGCTTTAAACAAAAAATCAGCCTCAAATGTTCTACTAATCTAGTTTTTGCTAAAATTAGCGATTTAAGTGGACTATAGTCTAGGAATATTGCACGTTTATAGTCACCAGGTGAAAATCCCATTTATTTCTTTAGTAGGCATCTGTAGAAGTGCCATTAATTGATATTAGTGAAAAATTGTCCATTCTATGTCCCAAAAAAGTTAACAAATCCAATTTTTGCTAAATATTATCGATTTTGATAGATTATTTTCTTTGGGATTCACAAGGTGAAAATTCCTTTCTTTCGTTGGATGAAATTCGTACAAGTTCCATTAGGTGATTCTAACATAAAATTGCATATTCTAAGACTGAAAAAATCGATCAATCCAGTTTTTGCTATATATAGTAGATTCAATGGACTAAAGGTCTTGGATTTTGAGCTTCAAGAGTCATCCAGTTAGAATCCTTTTCTTTCTTTTTTGTAGGATATTCATAGAAGTTTCATTAAGTGATTTGCTTGAAAATTCCATTTTCTACAAACAAAAAGTTAGTCAATCCCATTATTTCTAAATGTAGTCGATTTCTATGGACTATCGACCATGGATATTAAGCTTCTGCATTCACGTTTGAAATCCTATTTTTTTTCTTGATAGTACATATATACTAGTGTCATTATGTGTTCATGGCAAATATCACATTGTAGGTCTCAAAAAGTCAACCCCATTTTTGTTAAATTTGACTGATTTCGATGGCCTTATAAGACATGGATATTGAACTATTTGAGTCACCTGATAAAAACCCCTTTTTTCTTGAGAAAACATCCCTACAAGTGCCACTGAGTGATTTTGGTGGAAGATTATGTGTTAAAAGCTTCAAAAAGTCAACCTATGACATTTTTGCTAGATATGACTAGTTTCGGTGAACTTTAAGCAATGGATTTTATAGCCTTCTAAGGCACTCAATAGAAATCCTTTTTCTTCTTTTTTTTTTTTAAATTTTCCTGAGAAAACATTCATGCAAGTGTCATCAACTGATTTTGATAAAAAAAATTTGTGCATTATAGGCCTAAAGGAGTAAACCAATCTCGTTTTTGCTAAATATTGATGATTTCATTAAGCTTCTAAAGTCACTAGACACTACAAGAAAATTGACCCTTAGAGATATGAATTTTGCAAATGAAAAATTAGTAAAAGAAGTTACGTCTCTACAAATAAAATAAGGCACAATGATATTTGCAACAAATTTTTACTTTCAAAAACGAAAATTTAGTTTCTAAAGCTTTGTTTTGTTATAGTGAGGTGAAAATTCTTTTTTTTTTTTTTCCTCTTAGGATGAAATTCATACAAAGTATCATTCAGTGATTTTGGTCTGAAGTTGCTCATTTGAGGCCTTAAAATCAAGCAATATAATTTTTATTAAGTATAGCCAATTTCGATGGACTATAGGCTATAGATTTTGTACTTCTAGAGCACCTAGTGAAAATCCGTTTTTCTCTTCAAAGGACATTTGTAAACATGCAATTAAATTACTTTGGTGGAAAATTTGGCATTCTATGTCTCAAAAGTTCCACCAATCTAATTTTCACTTAATGTGATCGATTTTGGAGGAAGAGCCATGAATTTTGAGCTTTTGAAGTCACTTGGTGAAAATCCCCTATTTTATTTTTATTTTTTTATAGGACATCCATACAAATATTATCAAGTGATTAAATAAAAATTTATACATGTCGTTTAGAAATTGTAAGTTTTCTTTTAATGATAGGGTTGTACCCATAATTACTTTACCCATGTACAGTAATTAAACCTTAGGCTGTCATTGGTGGCTTAATAATTAGTTAATAAGAGGAATGGTATCGATGTAACATTTGCTTAGATATGGTGAAGTTATATCAAGCATAGTTCAAAGGAATGAAATTTATCAAATTATACAGTATAGATAAACCAGATGGCAGTGCCTGAATACTGACATGAAATTTATCATTATTGCAGCATTGATTCATTATTGACCTAAAACGGACAATGACATGAAGCAGGGTCCAACCTGTAAACCAATCTTATTCTACACCATAGGATCTGGACCCATAGGTGGACCTAGAAAGTCTACTTGGGTTTGACAAATTAAAAAAAAAAAAGAAAAAGAAAAAGAGTGAGAAGGAAAAAGAAAAAGAAAATTGGAAGGAAAAAAAAAAAGTAAATTTGTCATTATCAATATAAGTAATAAATTATAAATATAATGAAAAACTTGTCTCGTGAAATTTATATAAACTTCTAACTAAAGTAAAATCTTATTTTATAACAACTTGGAACTTCTTTTTTTTGTTGTGCACATGTTTGTGTCTCTAGTTTTGTAGTTCTATATTATTAATTACTAATTTTACAACTAAAAGAGTCCAGGAATTTTTTGTAATTTATCATAAATCCATAAAAGACAATTATATATATATATATATATAATGAACATTAGAGCTATTTTAGTATTAAAGTTTTTTTAAATATCTCTATATTTTTCGGAAAATAATTTAATTTCATAATTTTAGTTTTAAGTTCCTAAATCTATCTAAAATCTTATACACTCTAGGTCATTAAATTATTCCCATTCTGCAATGATACTCATAGGTTCCATTGTAAAGTTACTCATGATCTTATTCTAATGTTCATAAAAGATTCATTTAATTTTTAAAGCCACCAGTCATTTAGTAGGTTTACGACATATTATTAAAGTAGGAATCCAAATGTTTAATAAACACATGTGAACTTAACATAAGAAAGTGATACCTTAAAACTTGGAAAAATATTTAATGGGTAGTACTCAACACGTGTATATTCATGTTATGAATTATTATAAATTACATTTTAACATATGGATAAATAATATTGGATAGTTTTTGAAGTAATCATCATTTATACATAATCACATGTTAGAAAATTATTAAAAGTTAAATAGCACATGAAGCTTTGGACCTGGGCAAATGCATATGCCATTGCTGAATACATTCCGGCCGCACGCTCTCTATAGAAGGCGGTTCGCTCAATTGAAACAACAGGTTGGACCGCAGATCCATGTTGGAGCCCAATGAAGAAAATAGCAGCGTACATGGAGCCCATAGCATTCCTAGGAAACAAGCATAGTGGGTTTCTTAATTGGGGATGGATATACCAAATTGACTAGATTTTGGGGATGTCAATCGACTGTTGCCTTATGCCATATGTTATTTGGTAACTTACGTTCTGCCCCCAAGATCCCAAAACATTGAACCGATCGTCAACGCTATGCCTGTTGTGAACATAAACTGAACCGCAGTGTACGGCGGATTACGCCAATACGACCAATTTTGTTTCCATAAACAGGCCAAGAATTGTACAGAAAATGAGAGTTCGCTTTGGTAAAGACAGGTCCCTTGAACCAGGAGCAGGTACACTCAGCTCTTCAATCAGTCTCTTGTTTCTCCTGAAATAATAAAATTCAACACAAGAGCTAGTATCTTGATTATATATATAGTTGTTACTTTTTTTTTTTTTTTTTTTGTGCGTTTGTTTTGCATAAAATATTTCTAAGTTTTGGGTGATGTATATGCTATAAATCGAAATTTATCATAATCACAAAAGGAAATTAGCTCCAGATTCGCCACTATTACTCACAATGATAGATTGCTATGTTACATCACACATAGCTCCAATTAAAAGCCATTAATAATCAAAACCTTTTCAGATTACTGCAACAAAATTTAAGCATTTTACACATTAGATTATATCAAACTAAATCATATTTGAATCTCATGAACTTTGATCTCGATTTAAAGACATCTCCTTGACTTTCAAATGTCAAAAGTAACTCCTCAAACATTGATTGATTGGCAAATATTACCCAAAACATACAAATACCCCGTCCAAACTTTAACCTTAATGTAGAATCACCTCAAAATTTTTAGTATACTTTGATAATCCTTTAACTTTCATCCTTGGGTATTTTTGTTGATCTGAAAAAAATATATATTAAATACCGTTTATTTTAACAATTTATCAAAATTGTTAGTGTTGTTTGCAACTTTCAAGAATTTAAGAAATATATTCACAATTTTATTAAGGCTTTCTTTATTTTTTAAGAAATAATCACACTCGTAACTTCCTTAATTTCAACCTTTTGAATACGCAAAAAATAAGCGATCATACTAACCTATACAAATCTGAGTTCTTATATTCATTGAAGTCAACCCCCAATGTCATTTCCTGTGCAGGAGTGGTCACTTCCAGCATCCAAGTTGCCGGATTATATCCATCTCTGATTTTAGTAACTCCTTGAATATCCTATGACAAAATTCGGAAGAAAAAACATAGTAACGCATAAGTAATACATGCAAAATTAAATTAAGGCCAAGTTTGGCAGAAAATGGCAAATGCAATATTAGAAATGCTTGTCGATAAAGAATAATACTTGGATGATTGAAGAGAATAAAAATGCAATTACATTTGGGGGCATAAGTATTATAGTGATAAATTATATTCAAATGAAATAATTATTTCACGAAAATCTTTGATTAATTCTTAGTCAATGATGAGCATCTTTAATATTGCATTTACCTAGACATAAACCTAAATATGCTTTAATGTATGGTCTTTGATAAAGTAAAAAGAAGCATACTTCAAAATATTGAATCAATTCAGTGCAACGATGACCTAATGGGCCAACATATATCTCTTGTCCACCGCGTTTTAGTAGGAAAAGCTGTAACATTTTAAAAAATGAAAAAATTATAAAAAAATAATAATGCTGAATAAAATTAGATGAAACATTTATTCTTAATAAGTTTATCATGATCACTTACCTCATCAAAGGCCTCAAAGATATTGATACTTGGCTGATGAATTGTGCACACAACCGTTCTACCAGTATTGACCGTGTTCCTGATTGTTCTCATGACAATCGCAGCTGCTCTTGCATCAAGACCCGAGGTAGGCTCATCCATGAATATAAATGGAAGGGTTTACCACAAGTTCAACGGCAATGGTCAATCTCTTACGTTGCTCTGTGGAGAGGCCACTTACACCTGGTAAACCGACTAATGCGTTTCTCAACGAATTTAGCTCCACAAGCTCCATAACTTCCTCAACAAAAATCTACATTTATTATAGAATTATTCCACAATGTCTCACTAATCAAAAGGTTACAAGGCAAGTGACTTTTATTGAAATTATTCCACAATATTTTCTCTTGAAGATTAATTATAATCGTACCTCTCTTATTTCTTTATTAATGTCGGGAGGTAGACGAAGCCATGCTGAGTATACCAAGGACTCATGAACAGTCACATGAGGAGAATGGATGTCATTTTGCTCAAAATACCCTGAAATCCTAGCAAATGTTTCTTGCTTCTTAAGATAACCAGAAATAGTTATGTTTCCCTCAATGTATCCTCCTGTTTTTCTACCAGCCAACACATTCATCAAATTAGTTTTACCAGTACCGCTAACACCCATCAAAGCTGTAAGAACACCAGGCCTAAAAGCTCCACTTACTTCCTTTAGAAGAACCAATCTGTCCTCCATTATGCCTTGATTCTTTAATTCCTATCATGTTTAAATTTTCCCAATGGAAAACATAACTTAGCCAAGTTGGAAGAGAGATTGTTGAATCAAAACTAATTTCTTTTCTTGACCCCAATTCAAAAATAGATTAATAGATAAATAAATTACTCTCAAGTCAAATTTTAACATAAATGACCAAAAAAAGGGGAAAAAAAGTTAGATCTCTCACTTGTATCTATTAGTTTTATTATCTTATTTATGGATGTGTTATATATATATATATATATATATATTCTATCAATAGGAAAATAGTCATATTGGGATTTGAAAGCACACCGATAAAGATTTGAGCATCCAAGCACTTTTGAAAATAGAAGGTGACAAGTACATATTGAGTAAACATGGGTGCATTTGTCTCATATATATTATTTATAGCCCCAAAATTGTAGACAATTGGAAGCCCAATGTGTCCATCTGAAAGTCTTATGATTCTGATTATTTATCATAGTAGGTGGTTGGGAGTAGATGTACACTTATAATTATTAGATTTAACAATATCAACCTATATCCATTTAACGGGAGATCATGTATTTCTTTCCCCTTTTTTCCTCTCTCTAAACCTTTTATGTGTTGAATGTTTCGATTGACATAATACTCTCGATACTGACCAAAAAGAAAGACATAATACTCTCGACAAGTTAGAGTACATAAATGTACATGGGTATGCCTGAAGTAGAAGCCCGTGACATTTACACCCTTAATGATATATTAGTTCGCATCATGGTCTATCCAAATTATTACAAAGAGGATTGGTGTATAATTTATATGTACCTGTGGCATATCAACTGCATACACAATCTCGTCAAAGGTAACAAAATGCGGCTCAAATGGTAAGACCATTCCTCATTTCCTATTAGCTACATTTCCCATTTCATTTTTAGCTCCAATCTCTGAAAATAAAGCCAAGTTTAATTATAAATCTTGACCATTCCAGCTAGTTATAGTCGAATATAAATATTCAAACATGGAAAATATACTAACTCGATTCGCTTGTATGTGATGATAATTGAATGTCGGGCTCTCCAAAATTTGTTGCCCTAGATTTTCCAAATGCTACAACCACATGGAAAAGTTTTAGTTTTTAACATCTTGTTTATAGCAACCTTGATTGTAAACAAAGGTTAGAACTTACGATCAAGGAAAGTAAGAGCCATAGTGAACCCTAAGTTATATAAGATTCCAATTCCTGCCAATGCTCCAACTCCTATCCAGTACCAAGAAGCATCCACAAAAAAGCCATGGCTCTTCAGAACTAGCAATCCCAGTGGTTTTGGAAATCCTGTGACGTTGATAACCTAATAGGACGAAGTTGAAATCAGTAAATAATGCATCATTATGGTATTCTTCAAAAACTACATAAATATTGATCTTTATTATGGTATTCATTATGCAATTGAACTTTTACTTGTTGAATTGTTATCTCTAGTAACTTTCTTGATTATTGTTATCGCACGCCTACACTTCAACCAACAATATCACTAACACATTGAAGAAAAGGACATGCATTCATCTACTTAAGGTACTAACTAGGTCAATGAAAACAATATTGATGTTCAATCGAGTATAATACAAATTATAAACTTGAATTTGTATGTAATTTAACAATGACAAAGTTTAAGTAGTAAGATTGACAAGTAGAAGTTCAATTAAATATAAATATTAATAATTTGATTTTATTTATGTATGAAAAAAAAAATTAAATTTTAGTTAGCATCGTAATATCATTTTAAAATATAAGAAGACTTTACATGGCTCCAGCTATGCCCGAGAAGCTCGTTCACGACTATAGCATTTTGTGCATACATCAATGGTGATGACCAATAACCCCAAAGCCACCATTTCTTCAATTGCTCTATCAGTAAACACTAAAGAGATTAGGATCCAATCTCAAAGACAAGGAGATGGAGCATCTAATGATGGAATTCATAATTCTCCTACCTCTTGAGAGAACAACTCCACCAAGTGCAAACAAAGCAAGCATGATAAAAGTCCCAAATGTGTTGGCAACAATCATATTTCTAGAGACGGCTGCAATAAGTCGGAATAATGCAGAAGACATCTGATTCACAAGAAGGAGCAACAGGTATTGCTTGAGAAACCTGAAAAATCAAAACCATCTTTAGAAATGTCAAAGTCATAAAAAGCACGATATAGGCTGTAGAGATGTAAATAAGTTTAGTCGGACATACAACATCACATTGAACTCTAACTTGAGCTTAACTTGGAAATTAAAAGCTCAAAAATTATAATTATTCAAATTTTGTGTTCTCACTCCAAAAAAGTGGAACTCGTAAGCTCAAATACAACTAAGTTCAACTCATTGAGCTCGAGTAATTAACTTCGTATACTTGCTCTATTTCAAAAAGATTGGTCTTTTAACTAAAATAATTTTGATGCTCAAACTCATGTGGAAGTAGAACTCAAAATCTATTTGAGCATGATTAAATTCAATAGTTAATTAAGACTATTGTCAAATCAAACTCAAGTCAGCATTGAGATGAACTCAATAGTTTACAACTAAACTAGTTTGATACACACACTATTATGAAATAAATGTTTTCTTAATTATATTCATCGTACCTTTTAAAACATGGATCAAATCCTACGACATAATATGTCATAAATGTCCAAACCGCAACTTCGGAGAGAGAGATGGGGATTTTTAGGATCCAAGATGGAAGAGCATAAGCCCATGGGGGATAAAATCGAAAGTTCCTTTGCTTATAGAAGACGGGGAGCTTGACAACAGTCATTGGAATCTCAGACATTCCATTGAACATGACAACGACAACAGTGTTGAACAAGGCACCAGTGTAGATGCTTCCATCTATCATTGTATTTTTATTCATATTTGTACGTAGGAAAACCGTCATCATAAAGGCTGCCAACAAGCAAAGCTTGTAGAACCAAAACACACACCATGTCAGTATATGATGCCAGCAATTTTCAAGTCAACATCTATGAACTATTTCTTCTTCTTCTTCTTTTTCTTTTTTTTTTTCCTTGGCGAAAAATTTTTCTATATCTTCTATTTGATAATGCTAAAACCAAAATTCTATGATCCAATTAGAAAAAGTATAAGAATTTTAAGTAATAATGAACATAACCTAGCAAAAGTTTGTCAACCATTATTATGTTAACTAGACCTTATTATTTTTAATATGTATCTACTACGGAAATTTATTTTCTTATTATAATTAAAACCTGTCAATTGCAACACCTTTCAAAATCAGCAAAATTAAAAAAGAAAAAAAATGAAACCCAATATGCTAATTTATACTTTGTTTTACTAAGTATGCATGCAATAATTTTTTCACTAATTGTAGTTAGAATTTGTACACTAGGGATGTTCAAAATTTGCACTGTAAATCTACTTTGATACTCGCTATGCCAACTATTTTAAACGGCTACTGGTTACTAGTTTAACTGTTCTGGACACCCTATATATGATGTCGCAGTATTTATTATCAGAACTTTCCAAAAACGTGCCCTGGATATATGTTAAACTATTTATTCAATCCTCTTATAAGTATATCCTATCTTGAATGTGCCACACTAGAACCATCTCTCTTGGTCATAAATATAACAATAGAGACATAATAAATATTATATTTGTTTTCTAATAATTAATTTGTATTCTAATAGCTACTTCTTTTATTTTAATGCTAATTAAAAGTAAAGGACTCGTTAATAATTGAAGAAGAAGAAGAAGAAAAAACAAGAACATGATGATGATGATATATATAAACATTAGGTAAAATATAACCCTTAAGTAGTGAGTAAATTCGACTTTAATTATCAAACATATATCAATATATAAGTTTAAACCTATTACAAAACCAACCACGACATAGTAACTAGTGCTTATGGTTCATAAATAAAATACCATGGTATGAATTGTTGGCGTAATTGGCTGTTGTTGAAGGTAGGATTAGAAACTTAGCAGAAAAATTTACTAACAACAGTTCACGAAGAATTCACATTTTTACCAAAGTAATAATAATAATAATGTAAGAAATTTAAACAAGATACAAACATAAGCAAAATTACAAATCACACGCTCAAGTTACAAACATGGAGTTTACGATTTGACAAGATATTTTTGTCTCTAAGTTGATTATAAGAAAGAAAGATGTTTTGTAAATTATGAGAATTATTTGATAAAAAAATCAACAAAAATCACGAACGTCTCATAATTCATATAATTCCATCACAATTTGCAACTTAAGTTTGTGGAGGATATTGAGTTTTTTAGCCCAATTTAATGTCATAAACCAAATATTTGGTTACTAACAAGTCCTATAAAATAAGAGTAAAAAATTTCGAGAGATCTAACTTAATAGGATCAAATTAGTTTTCATCACTTCCAACTTTGTTCTCTCGAGTAAAAAATAGACATTTGAAAAGTCTTTTCAAGCTCATTTACCTTTTGTTTGACTTTAAAGCCTTATGTCGACTAAAATGAACCTTAAACTTATTTATATTTAAGGTCGGCATTTTTGTAAAAGATTATGCATCATTGATGTTATAAGAGACTTAAGGCTCCTATAAGTCCATGCCTAGACAAGAAAAGAGGGATAAGCATTACCCATTGGATCCTAGAACCTCCAACCGTCACCAACAATGGATGATCATAGCCATCAATCTCAAAGTCATTCAATGATCAAAATAAACCTCCAAATTCTAGAAAATAAGAGGCTCTTCTCTGGATTTGTAACATCGATCGTATCGGCTAATTTGAGGCAAATCTTAAAATTTTGTTAAAATAGTTCTACAAAAATCATAGAATCAAATTAATCAAATTCAATCTAAGAATGAATAAGAATACCAAGTCTATTCACTATTACATATACACGCTTGAGAGATCAGAAGTTTGCTTATTCCTCCTTCTATGTCTCTTCCTATCGCATCTTGATACAATTCAACATCTCAAGGTTTCTATTAGATCAATCAACATATCAATTTTACATGATGAACTAACTAGATTAAACAAAACACAAACTGTTATAGTTTTTCTCAAGATTGTAACTTACTTCGCATATTTTTGTTTTTGTCTTCACAAGTAATATAAAAACACTTCTAAAATACCCTGTGTTCGTAGTTTTTGTTTTAGGTTCGTCTTACACTACCGATGACAATAGTGCATCGCAAAAATTCATAACATGGGATTTTTGGATGAACCATAAGAAAAAATAACATTGTAACATGTTTGATAATTTAGTAATATCTCTGAAGTTCGTAATTTGCCCAAATGTTAATTACATATGTTTTAAAGTTTGCCATTTCTCATAAAGGTGGATAACTTACATAAGGTACGTACCTTACAATTAATATATATATATATATATATATTTGGACTGATTTATTGTAACTTCCCTACAAATGTTCATACAATGCCTCATTTAATGGATTGGACGCTCAAAACCTTCCAGATCTAATGAAAGCCTTACATTTATCAAACATTATCGTAATAGTCATAACAGATTAGGAAACAAAAATTATATATATATATACAAATATAAAATATATATAATATGATTATTAGTGAATTATAGTTGTAAGTGATGGTGTAAAGCAAAATTAATTGATGATGGCTATTACGTAAAAGTTGTTTTAATATTAACAAAGGAGGTGAGGATGTCCAATTTGGTACCTAAATTTGACAAAATGTCAATTAAGTACCTAAACTTTAAAAAGCCTAATTTCATACCCAATTGAATTTTTTGTACCCTAAACACCACCCCACGTAACATGTTAAATCATTATCCGACATATGTCTATTATATAAAGAGAAAATAAAAGAGGAGTGTTAAGTGGAGTATTGTTTACGAACATGAAAAATTCAATTAGGTGTAAAATTAGACATTTTAAAGTTTAGGTATGCCTAGGAAGAAATCATTTTCCCTATTTTAGAATTTTAGTAATTGTTAATGCCACCACTTTGCCATTGTGTCAAACCACAAGCAACCTCTGAAAATCATTAATAATTATTAGCTATTTAGATATAATGATAATATATCTAACAACTTAAATTTTTAATGATAATAAATGTTGAAAAACTTTTAAATATATTTTTTCTCATTTCACAAGCAAATTCTTTTGCACATTTTTATAATTAAAGTTTTTGCATTATCAAATATCATGGTACTATATACTAATATCAAGATGTTGCAATTAAGGGTATAAGGCAAAGGTAGCATTATTATGGTAGTCATCCATCTCAAAAAAAAAAAAGAAAAGAAAAGAAAAGAAAAGATATAGGATGAAATCAAATTCTTCATTTTTTATAAGCATTTACCTTAAATTTTAACAACCACCAAAGTAATTGGTCACTGCCACCTAAAGGTGAGGATGGTTTGGTTAATCAGTCTATAATCTCATTTTTTTAATTGAACCAAAATAATTGGGTTTTTTTTTTAATTTCATATCTAAACCGGTTTATTATTAATAGTTAGCCATCCTAATAGTTAACCATTTTTTGTGTTATTATTTTCGATTTTCAGTTTTTAACTATTTAACATAATAGTTAACCAAAAGTGGCAGTTAACCATATTTTCAATTGGTCCAAAAAAAGTTAAACCCTTTTTGTTTCATAATTACATTCTAAAATTGCAAACTAACAAGTCAAACATGACAATTACATTAAAAAATTGGACATCAACAAGTTAGATAACTATAAAACCAATAAAAAGTTTACAAATACAACTCTAATATAACATTACATAAATTAAAAACTTTAATAGTCTTCTCCTATTTTCAAATTATAATTGAACAACGTAATAATAATTAAAACATAAATATTTGAATTATCGGTTTTTAAACAATTAACCCTTAACCTTTAGTTTCTCATGGTTACAAGCCAAAGCCAAGACCCAAAACCGAAAAATAAAAATAAAAATAAAAACCATGATCTTAAACCAAAATTGATAAATTGGTTAATCATATTTTTCAAACTTGTTTTCCAGTTTCAATTTGGTTTTGTAATTTTATTGGTCTTTTTACCCATCCCTATTACCACCACATTTACCTTTAAGAGGATCTAAAATCTGCAAATTCCCTAGGTTGTAATGATTATAAAGGTAAATTACATTAGAATGTCACAATATTTGAAGGTAAGTTTATTTGAGGTCATAATGTTTTTGGTGTAATTTCATTTCAAGTTACAACGTTTAGGAAAGTGGGTTAATTTAGGGAACTATTGACACATTTCATAATGTGGTGAATCTTCCAAGTTTTAATTAAACTTTTCTCCTATTGATGTATGTCAATGATGACTTGAATTGACCTACTTCTCTAAACGCCGTGACCTTAAATGAATTTATCCCCAAATGTTATGACCTTCCGATATAATTTACCCTATAAAAATGTGATTTCCAATACCTTGATTATAACAAACATTCGAGAAAAAAGACCAATAATAGCACAACCTAAAAATTGAGTTATGTTCATTCACCTGAAATAAGCTTGAAAATATAAACAAAGGAGTTCCTTTTCATCAGTAAGAATTCTCTTGCAGTGCAAGCTTTAAGTAACTCTTTCTTCTTGACACCATATTTCTGGGATGACAAAGCAGTTGGATGGCTTTTGTTCCTATCAAATGGAATCGAAAGCTCATCCCCAACTTTTCGTCCAACATGGAACAACTGAAATGCCTCAACAAATTCCTCAGCCTTAATGAACCTATAAGAATTGTTAGTTCGTGCCCAATATTGAGGTTGATCCTTCTTTGATGTCACCTAAAATCAATGGAAAAGACATATATTTGCTTACATCTCTAAATGGAAGCTATAGTTTTCCTCTCAGGAAATTTGAATCCCACTAACTCAAAAAAATCCAAGACAAATTCACAAAGGCCTTGGTACACAATGTGACCATCAGATAGGAGGATAAGGTCATCAAAGAGATCATATGTTTTGGGAGGGGGTTGAAGGAGTGAGATATTAGCAGTTTCATTGAGAATATGAACACAATGTTTGAGGGACTTCACGATTTGGTATGTTGTAGAGCTATCCAATCCGGTGGAGATTTCATCCATAAACAGTGCCTTTGTAGGGCCAACAATCATCTCACCTACAACACCATGGATTGTTAAAAACATGCCATTGGAATATATTAAATTTCACCTTAAACTATCTTTTTAGTTTTTTCCCTTCCAATTTATAGTTTTTTTTATTTAAGTTGTTACATTACTTAAGTACTAAACTATGTTATGGATGTGTTGACTAGACTTCTAGGCAATGATTCTTTATTCCAACATATTTCAAATATACTTTATCCTGAGCTTTCTTCAATAAAAATATTCTCTGGAATTCATGTTCCTTTTCCAATTTTTCTATCTGTTATCAAATGTTAAATCTATCAAAAATTAAATACATTTGAAGCTTGGTTTGACTTCAAATCTTTTTTAGATCTTGAGTATATTTAGCCGTTTATATTACTCACATGTGCCTCGATTTAAGTGTGATAAACTTGAAGATGAAGCAGAACCTTTATTGACTACAACTCCATTTTTAAAGTATATTACATTATGCAGTCTCAAGTGGTAAAAATCTTAATGGTCATAAATGGGTGCTTCATAGAGAATGAAAATTAGAGTTGGGATGATTCAAGGGAAAGTCAAAATTTTCTAAACAATTATATTGGTAAAAATCTTAATGGTCCAAGACTTTTTCATAAAAATTAAACGATTACAACTCCTAAGTTTTCAACTAAGATATTTTAGGATTCACTATTTATTTTTCGAATTGTCAAACTTTGAAATGTTTAAACTCGATTGATACAACTCAAAAGCTTTTACGGGATGTGTGTCTAGTTCACTGGAATGACATAAGGTTAGAAAGGAATATCAATTCTTTATTTTATAGTTTGGATATTTTCAAAACAAAACTTTTTTTTTTTTAATCAAGAATAGCCATTCAATTTTATTCAATCAAACATAGCGTATAGAATTTAAGCATGCATATAGAAAAATTTTAAGACTGAACGGACAAAAATCCAAAGAAATTTTAGGATTTTTCATGATCTTTTCGTACTAGACAAGTAGCATACTTGAAAGCATATAATTGAATGGAGCATTAATCGATAAATACAAAACTGTAGCACACCTGTAGTTAGACGTTCCCTTTGTCCTCCAGAAATACCCCTTTGTATGTCATCACCAACAATTGTATCTGCACAGACTTCCAATCCTAGAATCTACGGAGTTGCAATTATTACTAAAACGAGGGAGGAAATTATATTTAATAATTTTAAGAATACCTTAAGAATATAGTTTATGACCACATTGACTTCTTGACCTTCTTATGCTGCTGCCTATGGAAGTCAAAGAACACGTTATGAGTATTCGAATAAGCCTAACGGTTTATGTGAAAAAAAAAAAAAAAAAAGAGAGAGACAGATGCAGCCAAATACATCTATAATTTTAATAAAATTATATATTATGATTTTTCCCGAGAAAAACCATATGCTTCTTAAAATTGTAGTAATGCACTTTACCTTCATGTAGATATCAATATCAGGGTCAGGTTTAATATTTGCTGCTTTTTCTCTTCTACACAACTCAGCTAACATATCTACATTTGGAAAAGCAAAAAAAAAAAAAAAAAAAAATTATTAGTGTTGTTTTTCCAATGAGAAAAGTGTGCATGCGTTTGCTTTATTTTGGAGCGTGTCTTTTAATTATTGTTCAACATTTGCTACAATCAACACTTTACCATTGTAAATTATTATCATAATAATTTCAAGATTAAGTAAATATTTATATATTTTCACTTTAAAAGTGGTGATAATAAAAGCAACGATGAGGTTTTGCTCTAGTGATAATAATTAACATCCACTTATGGAACATAAAGAATTTGGTTTTCTCCTTTTAAAATGTTGATTTTGTTTTCTATATTCTACATCTAAAATATGTGAAATAATTTCAGGTTTAGGACTCCAATTGAAATAATTACTTATTTAAGATTAAAATGAAAATAATTACTAATATACAGTTTTCACATCGTGTGTATAAATTATGATATACAGTAAAAATATGATTGCACATATATCGCGTTTGTAAAAAGTAATATACGAACATATATCGCATGTAAAAATCGTGGTATACATATCGCTTGTATTAATCACAATATGGGTATAGTAGTGAAACTTTATATTGCGATTTATTCATGTGATATGTGTTTGAAAAGTAATGTGTTGTTTCTTAAATGTGATTTTGCTATAGCATATTAGTAATTAATTTCATCAGAGTTGTACATTGGTGATATTTTTCATAGGAACCCTAGACATATATTGAATCCAAAATATGTTGATATTACATAGTTGCCAAAATCGTGATTTTACTATTAACTAGAATATATAGAATCATGCAAAATCAATAAAATCATAAACGAGTAGAATCGTATTCTTAAATTCATATTCTTACCTATAGTTTGCACCTAAATAATTTTGTATCCATTTTAATTAAGAAAAAATATATGAAATCGTAGAATTATATGTTTGACTCGTGATTTTGACAATTATGGTTAATAAGATTTCACACTTCTAAAGAGTTTATTACGATAAATATTGAAAAAATTAAGATGAGGAATTATATCCACAAATAACAATATGATTGATTATGTTGAGAAAGCCAAAGTTTAACATAAATTTAACTTACCGTATCGGTCGCCAACACCTTGACATCTTGCAGAGAAAGCCAAAGTTTCTCTACCTGTCATTTCTCCTATATGAAGATCATGTTGACTAATATAGGCTGCGGTTCCTTCTGGTGCAAACGCGTTCAACTCGTGGCCATTGTAAGTCACCCTCCCTGTGCTCTAAGTGTTGAAACTTTCAATTAATTATTAACTATAATGCAGTAGCACAACAAAATTGTGTCTCTTTCGATTAATATAAAATTTAGGATTACCGAAAAGTAATGATTGATGTATGATATAATTTCATTATAGAGTATGAACGTTTTAAGTAAGTCAAATAAATAGATATGGAAACATATAATCATGGAACCTAAACTAGTTTTATATATAAGTGTACAACAACATTTTCTTATACAAATAAGAAGGTAACTTTAATGAAATGAATATATGTACTTAATACACTCATCAATTGCTAAAAGATCAAACATTTTACCTTATTACTAGAGCATATATGTTAATTAAAATTATTATAAAAAGGAAAACGGAATTAATATATAAAACTTCCAAAAGTTTTTCTTTTTCTTTTCTTTTTTTTTTTTTGGTTAAAAACTTGCGAAAGTTTCATTGTCGACAAACATACATAAAATGAATGTTAAACAAAAAATTACAAGTAGATAAAAAACATAAGGTGATGTAAAGTTTAGTAATTTATAATTTTCTATGATGTTTTGTAAGTTTGTTTCATTAGTAATATCATAAAAAAAAAATCATTTTCGGTATAAATAAAGTGATGAATTTGTTAGTGATTGTTGGAGGAAAAAAACTGAAGTTACGTAACAAATGTAATAATTAAAATCATAATTTTGATTAATGATCTTGTAGTCTAATAACATCCAATCCAGGTTTTTATTATTAAGATACCGAATTCGATTTTCTATGTTATAATGACTTTAGTCGCTGCGTTATTAAAAAAACAAAGCCATAATTTCAAGTTTGCAAGGCAATAGCCTTAAGCACTCAATTACATCAAACGTCATAATAACCGTTTCTCATTGCTATGTAATATAAAGCATATATATATTTTTTTATTTATTAAATATATAATGATAGTGCTGCTTGAAGAGTCTAAGGAAGGCAAAACCCCACAGAATCAACGTTCTGAGGTGTGGGTTGGTGAACTAGATCTCTCGAGACTTTCAAAATATGTGTACGTACGTGTCATGTCGATTGTTGAACCACGTTAATAGGACCGTCAAATTTTAGCCAAAGTAGAAAAGGAAACATCAGGTGTATATGCTGTTTGGTTTGGTTAAATTGAAGATTTATCTGAAGAGGACCACACTATACCTTGAGATCTTTATCAAGTTTTCCTGCCAAAGCCAAAAGAAGGGTTGTCTTTCCGGAGCTAGGCGGTCCTAATAGCAGTGTCATCCTGTAAAATGACTTTATCCCAACATGATTTAGATAACCCAAAATCACACTATTGTTGTTATAACTAAAACTTTAGAATACATAAATATTATTATAATAATCTCAAGATGTGATATTTGGTTTTGACCACAACTAATGATAGGAGGCAAAATAGACAACTGGTAGCAGTAAGCAAAAATAAAAAAATAGAATATGAGAAAAAAAAATTTCTTTCTTTCTTGGTTAATGTGGCAAATAATATCTAAATTTTGATAAAAATTAGGTATTTAAACTTTAAAATTAATTAATTTAGTATTTTAAATAATTTTTCATTCACATCAATAGTACGTCAATCAAATTGGTTAATATCATTATCCTATATATGGCATTTTTAACCAATATAATAGAGGTATTGTTGATACACATAAAAAGTTCTTTTAGATATTAAATTGACGAATTTTGAAGTTTAGATACAAAATTGATCAATTTTAAATTTTATATACCTAGCTATATAGTTTGCCAAAATTTAGATAAAATTCGTAACATCTATCTTTTTTTTTTTTTTTCCTATGTGAAAAATGATATTTTCTATTTCTTGTTGTCCATCATTAATTTCTGTGGCAATTGATCGCTACACTATTAATTACGTCATCGTCTCCTACTTAAAGATACGACCTTTTGATATCATCATGATGATGTTTAAACTAAAACACCGTAATGTTCTAATTACGAGAAACATCCAAACAACATTGTTCCATAAGAGGGGCAAGATAGGGGACCATGGACTCTACTAAGCTAACCTGCGTGGCTTGATAATTCCACTGACATCATGAAGGATTGTAAATTTCTTTTTTCTTGCACGTACATGAAAAACACCCAGTAGTCCCTATGGTTAAAAAAATAAAAATAAAAATAAAAAACAAATGTTGGAATGATACATATATACAATTTACGTCAGTAGTAACATGAAATAAGTAAAAGAGGCTTTTAATAATTAAACTTTTTAATTACCTCTAGCAAGTCAAAAAAGAAGTTGATGAAGCTAGGCAATGCTCTGCTCCCTACATAAGCCTCAGCCTCGACGTTCAAATGCTCGAATCGGACTTCGATTGTGGGAAGATCAATTCCAACCCTGGCAAAAAAAAAAAAATAAATAAATAAATAAAAAACAATACAAAACACTTACTATAGTTGTCAAACCCGCAATTCTACAAAAAATCAAAGTGTATAAAATTGATAAAATTAATAAAATCGAGTAGAACCATAAACTTATAGATGATACACTTATATTTCACTAGGAATTTCGTTTTAAATAATTTTACATCCTTCACCCACCTTTTATTAAATTGATAAGAACGTGTGATATAATATCGATTATTTGTGCATAGTGTTGCCTCATCGTTTTCGAAAGGCTACGAGATGAATATGTTCAACATGAGTGAGCAAAAAGGTCCATACCTATCAATACGATTCTTGAGCTTCAACAAGAACTTCTCATTATCTTCTTCAGCATTTTTTTACCAACCTTTCCATCAAATTCCTTCTCTTTTCATACCCAAGATTGCCAATATCAATCTCTTTTGGACCTTGTGAAGATGTAAGTATACCCTTCCTTAAACGTTTTAACGTTGGAAGCTTCTCAATTGCGGCCCATTTAAGAGCTTCTTCATCGTCTTCGTCCCTCAAAGATCTCGAAGACGCTCCCATAGAATTGTCCCTCGACATCGACATCGTCATACTCCCAGCTCTAAAACTATTACTTGCCCGAAAAATGTCACCACCTTCCATGGTCGTATTCCAAAATTCAGAAGATCTTCGTCGCAATATTTTATATCTTCAATGCCCAACAAAAAAGAAAATAAAAAGATAAAAATTAAAATCAACGTGCCAAAGATACTTGTAGATTAAGCATTAAGATCAATTTAGCGGATATAAATTTAGACATAACATGAGTAGAAAGCCATGACTAAATTCCCGGTAACTGAGTTTAAATCAAAATGTAAGCATAATAATCATAAACCTACACCAATACTTTTATTAGCTTAAGTAATATTTTTCAAGAGCTATGATTAATACATAATTGTAAGATCACAAGAAGAAGACAACACGAAACTGTGGAATGAATATGAGAACAATGACTTTCTTTGGCTAACACATGTTTTTTTGTGAAAAGAATGGCAGGAAGACAATGAGGAGAAGATAGGAATGAAAGGGTATGCAGCGAAATTTTTCATTGGTAAGCCTAGTTCATATAGAGAAATAGGAAGCTGGCTGTGGTCGGTTTCTGTTAAATTCATCACTTACTTTGGCATCTATTATTGGTATCCTTAGTCCTTTTTTTTTTTTTTGGCCGGTGGTATCTTTAGTCTATTATAGACATTTTTAGCATCTACTTAAATAGACATGTTCTTTAAGGCAGATTTTAAAAGATAAAGACAAAAATTCATATGCATCCCTATACTGAAATTAAATACCCAATAAATATCAATTAAAATTTTTCTTTTCCCATGAGTAAAAAATATTTTTAAAACTTTGTCTCTCAAAATTATGTGAAGTTTCACATACTAATTCTTGAAAAGAAAAATTCATTAGTATTAATATGTTTGGTATTTGAGTAATTGGCAGAAGGTACTGATATTTTATAAACAATCCTTTGAAATGGTACATAGTTTTTATAAATTTATTCATATCAAGAAATTTCACCCATACTTATATACTACTAATTAATCTATGATTGCAAGTTAATACCATTGAAGCCTTTCTCCAAATTCTTATACCCAATCACCATATTTACTATAACTATAATTTAAAAATGGAAAAGATATAAATAAGATAGTTCTCTAAATGCCTGCTTCAAACATATACAGCACAGAAGCAAGGCTTCTTTTTTCGTTGATTTGGTTTATGAATTTTTCTAGTGTCTTTAATTTCGTTAAATAAGAAAATATACCAGTACAATATACAATTCCAAAAAACAAGTGCTAAATTGGTTACTATAAACATGCTTTGGCACCATATAAGAGCTTATGGAAGCCAATATTATTTGTTAAGCATTAAGCATGTATTAGCAATTGATTTTATTTATATATCTAAAGTACAATGTAAACTTTGATTCGACCAATATATGTACATGACTAAATAATAACCTAAGCCTAAGGTCTTTAAAATAAAAAACATAAACGTTTTAATTAGTATAAACTGAAATTTCTTTTAGCTATTAAGTTAAAATTAAAATATTAACTTTTAATTGCAAATAAAATATTACTTCATTCCTAAAAATGGTTCGTTTCGATTTTTTCTACTCGAATTTTCCTGAAATTTCTCTTTGATTTTCCTTTCTTTCCCTTACTTTTATTATTGGTTTTCTCATTCCACCCTTACCTTTATTTATTTATTTTTGTCCATTTGGGTCATTTCATAATCGGCACAAACAACTAGATGATTGGTAAAGCCACATTTGTTTGCTTCCTAACAAATGATGGTTTAAAGTGTAGGTACTTACAAGTTACAAGTACACATATATCTAACAAGTGTGAAAAGGAAAAGGGAAAAAGCACAAAGAACATTACAAAATAAAAAATAAATAAAGAAGAAGAAGAAGATGGTGCAAGACTCAAATTTCTCCAAGTTGAGGTAGCCTATAAGCAATCATAGGTGAAATGATAATTAGTAACTTATCTTAGTAAGATTGCATGCAGATAGTATCAAGAACAATAAAATAAAACTCGTTATAATCCTATGATCTAGCAAAAGCAAGTGTACCTATCTTGTAATGTAGAATTAAACTCGGGTGTCATCATTAAGGATCTATGGAAAAGTACTAGTATTTCCATTTTACTACTATTTAACCTAAATTATCAAAGTGATTATATTAATTCTAAATTACTAGCTAAATTAATAACTAGCAGACCCTAACTAATGATATGAACACTTTTCATGGTTTTTTAATTCAATCGCAAATAATTCCCTTAGTTTTGATACATCCTAACCCTTAATTCTTATGGTAAAATTCAATTAATGATTAGCTAAGCCTTCAACTGCAAGATTTCTTAATCAAACCAATTACTCTCTTCAAGTCAATTGATTTCTAATCCTACATGGGATACTGGGAATGTCTTCCATCACTATCGCCAATGTAAAATTGCATGACACTCTTAAACCCTAATTGAAGATTGGATATTTATTACAGAAATTTAAAGTCTCCCTATCTGTAGGTGAAACAAGCAAATTCTTCATTTATGGATGATCTATCCTATTAGTTGAAATCTCTTTTTAACTAAGAATCTAACATGTAATAATCTTGGCCAGAAATTATCACAAGAACAATTAAAATCACATGAATAAACTTAAGACATAAACTTTTCATTGATAAACAAAGATTCAAAACATGGGTTAGGGTTTCATATAACCTAAGGTATACAAATCTACTCTTTCTTAAGATAAACAATAAAAACAGAAAATCTAAAAGAGTTTAGAGATAGCATGATTGATTAAGCCCTTAAAAACAATCGTTTTTTACACCGGATGTTTGTGCGGCAATTCTCCTTCACCAGCAAATCTAAGCAACCTACAAAACTCAACATAATATTCTTCAACTATCTTACTTCCTTGTCTTAAACTCAACCAGTCCAAAATCATCTGTTCTCTGATCGTAGTTGGAAAATATTGTAAAAAGAAAACTTCCTTGAACTTAATCTAAGCAATCGATCTCACCAAATTTTTGCTCGCCAATTTCCACCAGTTGGAGGCATCACTTTTAAGCATATACACTGCCAAATCAACCTTTCTATTCCTAGGGATTTCACAAGCTACAAAGGCTTTCTCTAACTCCTCTATGCAATGCTTAGTAGTAGCCGGATCTGAAACATTCCAGTCAAAATCTGGCATTAATGTAACAAAATCATGTAATTTTACTTGATCATTCCACTCATTTACCTACACATTTACTCCTTATCCCATTGCTTGGGGAGTATATTGTCTCATAAACTACTATTATTGCTAATACATCATCTATTGATATTGTTGCATGATAGTAAACATGTCTCTAAACATTGTGCACATGGTGTTTAGATCTCCCATTGGCATTTGAGGCATTTGAGGCGGTTATGGTACTTGAGTTGTATATGCTGAGGCAAGAGATGGAGTAGTAGTAGAAGCTGGGATAAATGATGAAGTCGATGCTAGGGTAGTTGACTACAGAGGAGGTGGTGGCATATCTTCCCATTCTGCATGATGTCTAGTCTGTCTTTGTGACCTAGCCATCTTTATGCAACATACAATATATTCATGATGTATATTAAACTATGCAATTCTAATCTAATTAAATTCAAATCAATTAACAATAAAGCAAACAATAAAAAAAAATTCATCATTCAAGCAAAGCCTAATCTTTTTCTAGACTAATCTCACCACATCTAAGGTCAAGTCATTCCTAAGCTATCACATTTAGATAGACAGTCATATAAACATATGTTGTGACACCACTCTGTAAGGACCTGACCAACCTAATTCCCATTATTAGGCATGGCAAATCCTCTAACTACGCATAATAGGTCAATATTATAAAACACTCAAGTATTATATGTAAGGTTGTCCGAAAAGGAAGATATTTATCGATTGTTTGTTTAAACCTACTTTAACATAAAACTACTCAATACATGAGTTGGTCAACTTTACAAGACCTAGAATAACTTTAGTGTCAAACCAATGACACTTCAAAAAGATTACAAAACTCAAAAGAAAACTTAACATCTTATATTACAAACAAAGGCTTAATCAACAAGCCTATATCAAAATTTACATTTGGTTTTCATTTTCAAAGTCTTGAAGAAAACTTGAATAAAATATCCTTATTCACTTACGGATCCCTAGCCGTCCCACTCATCCAAGAAGGCTTCTAAATTGGTCTCGTATCCCATGTCATCATAGCATTCATCATTAACATCACCTACAAAGCGACAACATGAGCCAAAGGCCCAACGGGTTATAACACATGCAAATACAAAGTAACAAGCACGCTTAAGCTAAATGCAATGCAACAATTAATAATTTAATTTTCTTTTATTAAGTAAGCCAATCACCACTGGAGTATTCAAACTCCGATTTCAATACTAAGAATCTAGGGGGTTTAAGTAACAGTAACTGCTCTGGGGTTGTTATAAGCAATCCAGATACCTATAACTCTTATCTCTAACTAAAACAAAGTAGTAATCTCATCTAGGGTCGTTACACAACTTTACTTAACTTAATTCATAATATCATCTAGTTCAACCGATCCCATAAACATGAATTAAATCATATTATTTCCTCTTAAAAACAAGCAAATGTTATCTTAATACTATCCGCCCTATTGATTACCCACCTAACCACTTAAGAATCACCATTGCTTCATGCTATAACATGACATCATGGTAAAATGTCATTACATCATGAAAAATGTGGCCTAAGCACCTAACTACTATGCCCGCTTGGATAAGGTTGCCGCTCCCCGAGCTGGATTCAACGGCAAAAGAACAACCAATTCAAACAAGTTTTAACTCATCAAACAAGCTATTACATTAAACACAACTGATTGTGTGAGTCTGTCAAGAAAATCATTTCATATGAAACTTGTCAATTCAAAAATATATATTAACTCATTAAACTTAAACAAGATTCAAATCATATCACATTTTATTCATTCAAATACAAATACTCATATCATATTTCATTAGTAATCTATCTATTATCATTGATTATTATTATTATTTTTTACAGAGACCATCTCCCCCTCCTTAACTTTCGTTATGGTGGGTATGATGAGCATTAGAGGCCAATCACTCCCTCCATCATAGGCGTGATGAAGGGTGTCATGGGCGAAAAAGGATAACTAGAGGCTATCACTCCCTTCATCACAGGTGTGATAAAGGGTGTGATGGGTGTCAAAGGGTTGATTACCCCGCGTAATGAAGGGTGTGATTAGAAAAAAAGCATAGATCAGAGGCCATAATGCCCTCTGTAATGCCCGTTATTAGCAGAGGAATAATGCAAATTGCTTTAATTCGAATTTTTCACTTCTTGCACGTTAATAACATGAATTCCTTTGATCAAAACATAAATTAAGATGTACACTTGATAAAGTCATATTTCACTCACTTATTATTGATTAAATCATGCTAAATAATTATGGATTTTGTTGAAATCGAATGGAATTGGTGCCTAAGTATGCTTTATTATGATAATATAGGTCATATAAAGGATAAATACAAGCAATTAGAGAAGATTCATGTTCATTTGGAGATGAAACAATGAAAGTCTAGCCATTTGAAGAAGCACAGCTAGCCTAGAATAAATCATAGCCAGCCTTTGTTGTTCTACAATGTACATCAGCCAAATAAAGATCAACACCGCCTACTTTCATGTCAGAAAAAATCATCCTGAATTTTTCAAATGAATGTTGGCCTTTTGCAAATCTACACCACCGATGTTAGGCCAGTGATCGATGTCGACAGATTGCAAAAGTTTAACACCTATGCCAACACTGCTAATTTACAAAGAGGTCTTCATCAACTTTCATTATTTCAACTGAAAGGATCTAAATTTAATTCTATTTAATTTCCATGTATATATTTATTTATCTTAATTATTGAATTAAATGAGCATGATGATTTATGAGAGTTGTGTTTGATAATAGTCTAAATGTGTTTAAGTTAGTATAATTTGAACATTTCATATGTGTTATTTAGCATATGTGATGAAATTAATGTGATTGCTTTATATATATTAATGTGTGTATAGTATAGTTAATATGTGTCTTTTGTACATTAATATGTAAAGTTATGTTTAAATCTATAAAATCAATTTTGGATTTTGTTTAAAAATAGTTAACAGAAATTTTCCTTAGTTGAGCCCATATCCATGCCTAAATAAACTCAAATGAGCCTCAAATTACCCCAAATGCAACCTAAAGTCAAATAAGCCTTAAAAGTCAAATTTGAGATAAGTTTAAGACCAAAATTAGCTTAATTAGACCTCCTTTTGGGCAGCCCTTTCTTTTATACGAATTTTCCTTTTTCTTTCTTTCTTTTCTCTTCTTCCTTCACTTCAAATTCCAAGCTTAAACCCAAGACAACATCAAGCTTTGAGAATCAAAATTCTCTCCAAGACAAGGCATATTCATGTGAGTTAATATAAGTATAGCTTTTGTTTTATTTTCATGTCTTATAGTATATATGAGAGATCTTGGATGGAATGAGTTTAATGACATCTAAGTTGCTTGTTCATGCATTGAAATTATGTTGGATTGTGTTTTGTTATAGTGTAAATTAGTTTATGTGTTGTGGTAGTTATATGGAGTGTTGAGAAGGAATAAAGATAATTTGGGTAGTTGAAGTGTGGATTTGGAGTTTGAAGTATGATAATTATTAGAAGTGTTTGAAGTGTTGTATGAAGTTTGCATAAGGTTTAGGACATGTTAGGAGTTGAGAAAAGTTGTTTTTCTTCAAGTTAAAAGTGTTAAAGTTTGAAAAATTTCGTATAACTATCACTACACCTGTCAAAACACCCCGTTGCCAAGGGTGTAGTGCTCTCGGATCAAAAAATTTCACTTCCCCTGAGTCAAAACGGCCTTCAAAACACCCCGTTGCCAAGGGTGTAGCGCTCGCGGATTTCTTCTCTAACGCGATACTGTTTTGTAAATTGATCATAACTTTTTCATATGAACTCCGATTTGAGTGATTCAAATTGCGTTAGAAAGCTTAAAAAGAGATCTACAACTTTTGTGTTTTGCGTTTTTACAAAATAAAAACTTATCAAGGCCGAATTTTCGTTTCTTTCCAGCTGATGCATTTTCCAAACAAAGTTAAAAACTTGTTTTTGTTTGTTTTATGTGTATTTGCTTTAACAAATGGATCTTTTAGACTAAAATGAGATAGATATATGATAATTGATGTGTTATGATGATCAAGTGATATAAGTAAGCATGATTCAAGTATATTTGTAGATTTAACAAATTATTGGTTGTCTATGAGTGTTAAGCTAAAACTAGTTATATTGTCTAAATGATTTCCTTTGCTTGTTTTAAGATCTTGTGATAACTTATTTGAATTTACTTGAATGGTTAAGTATGAGATTAGTTAATATTATACTTGAACTAAGTGTGAGTTTGTAATTATTTTTTTTACAGTGAGTGATTCCCTTTCGGTTATTCCCATTGACTCGAGCTAGTACAGGTACGCAGTAACTGTTTGTTCTTTGCTTAGGATAGGCATATCTTTAATAAATTTTAATATGAAAAACTTAAACCTTTGTTTGAATTGGATGTCTCTTACGCTATTTAAATCCGTATCTGGCCTAGATGGCAGATCGGTATCCGGTTCGGGGAGTAGCACCTTGCTCAGATTGGGGGCACGGTAGATTAGGCGCTTAGGCCACCCCTGTCTTTTGATAAGACTTTCCTAAGTGGTACGGCGGGTAACTGATGGGGAAAATGGTATCGGGTAACATTTGCTTAAGCTTAGAATGAAATAATATGATTTAGTTCAAAGGTTTATGGGAACAGTTGGACTAAGTGATGTTATGGACTAAGATAAGTGAAGTTGTGTAACGGCTGTTAACCCTAGATGAAGTTATTTTCTCTTTTATGGATATATCATCTAGGAGATATAAGTGTCCGAACTACTTATATCAACCCCCTGAGCGTCGTGATCGTTACTCAGGACCCCAAATATCCTTATTGTTCGGAGTTTGAATACTCCAGTGATGTTTGACTAATTAAAGATTATCTAATAATGAATGATTGTCACATTGCATTATAGTTTAAGATCGTGTGAGCCATTACGCATTTGTTTTTGTTACTGTGTACTGGGCCTCTGGCTCACATTTTATCCTTTTCAGGTATGGATGACGAATTCTATACAAGTATGGGATATGGATCGGATTTTGAGGAGTTCTTAGATGATTGGAAGGAGTAGAGACGACCTTGACGTTGATGGAACCCTTATGTAATAGAATAGCTATATGTACATATATGCTTTGAAAACTTATGTATTAGTTAATAGGATTTTTGTTATCTTTTGATATATTTTGTAAATGGCTTGTTTACGAGCCTTGTTGTGTAATGTATGTATGTATATATATATATGGTTGTATTATGTACTATTAGTAATAAAATTTATTCTTATAAGACATTTAGGCAAATAACTATACAAATTGATCCTGGATTACAACCTTACATATAATACTGCAGATTATATGTGGTTGGGGAACTGGGTTTGCCTATTTTAAATACAAGGGTAAATCCGGGGCCTTACAGTTGGTATCAGAGCCTAATTTGAATAGTTGTTTGCTTAAGATGTTATGGTTTAGACATGACTTGACCCTGGACACAAATAGTTAGACTAGAAAAGAGTTAAGTTTTGTTTAAATGTTTATGTTTGCTTGATTTGTTTATTGCTTGTTCTTTATTTGCTTGTTTATTTATTTTGTCCATATTGCTGTTTGCTTGCTTAATTGTTTGTTATTGCTTGCGAATGTGAATGTGAATGTAAATGTAATGATGATTTAATTTTTATAAATGTGTATTATAAATATGTTGTATGTATATTTAAGATGGATAGGTTGAGTGGATCTTCTCGTCAGCAATCAGATAGAGAGAATATGCCTCCACCGCCTCAATCATCTTTTATAGCAGCTCCTACTTCTTCTCCTATTGCTAGTACTGAAGCTAATCCATCACCAGCATCAGCCTCAGCTTCACAAGTTCCTCCACTGAATCAGTTTCCCCCGCCTCCTCCAATCCCGACCTTTCCACCGGTGTCTCAAGAGACTATGGACAACCCGGCATCAATGTATGGCATATTTAGGGATATGATGGCTATGATGCAACAATGTCAAGTGATGATGTATCAACAACAGCAACAATTCATGCAACAAAGCAATCAGCAAGGAATGAGACAAAATGAAAACTTACCAGCTAATGATCAAGCTACTCAGATGAAGTTACATGATTTCAGCAAATTGGTTCCCGATTTTGATGGAACAAGTACCGACCCGACTATAGCCGAAAGTTGGATCGAAGAGTTAGAGAAGACTTTTTCTGCCTGTGATACTCCCGAAGAGAAGAAAGTGGATTTGGCTGTATTTATGATGAAAAAGGAAGCCTACAATTGGTGGAGATTAGCTAGCGGGAATTTGCAAGTGCCTATCTCTTGGACGACTTTCAAGGATACTTTCTTTGCTAAGTATTTTTCGAATTCAGTAAGAGAAAGAATGATAGCCGATTGGTTGAACCTTAGGCAAGGAAGTAAATCAGTTGATGAATATTATGCTGAGTTTTGTCGACTACTACGCTTTGCAGGAGGAGATTATAGAGACGAAAGAATGAAGATTCAAAAGTTTCAAAATGGGTTGAATGAGGAGATACAAGGGGAGGTTCGAAAGTTTGAATTGATTACTCTAGCCAATACTGTTGCCAAGGCTTTGTTAGTAGAACAGATTCAAAATGATAGTCAAGTCAGGAGAGCCAAAAGAGCTGCATTTCTAGGAAAAAGGCCTTCACCGACTTCTTCTTATAGTAGTTATCAAGGCATGGGCAGAGGATCAAACTACCAAGGAAAAGGAAAGAAACCATATTTGGGAAAGAAGACATTCAAAGCTCACTCCTATATTTGAGAAAAAGTGCTTTCGGTGCTATGGACCCCATGATATATCTGAATGTAAGTGGACACCTGGTGCATGTTTCACATGTGGACAAGTGGGACATATATCTTCTGAGTGCAAGAATCCGAAGTTGCCACCAATATTTTGTGCCTATTGCAAGCAAAGGGGTCATCACATTTCTAATTGTAAGGACCGCCCCAACAAACAAGGTGGAATTAATTTAGAGAAGGGAAAGGTGAATGCTCGAGTCTTTGCCTTGCAAAAAGTTGAAGATACTCCCTCTGTAGACACTTTGGCAGGTACTTTGAATGTTTCCAATAGAAATGCATATGTATTGATTGATACGGGAGCAACACATGCATGCATATCTGAGAATTTCATGAATGAATGTAAGCTTGTTCCTAAGATCTTGAATGATCGCGTGATGTGTATAAATACTCCTTTGATGGTTGAGACTAGACAACCATGTATATGTAGAAATGTGAATGTTTTAATTTCCAGTGTGAGCATGCCTGTAGACATGATTGTGCTACCTTTATCTGATTTTGATGTGATTTTGGGAATGAATTGGCTGAATCGATATAAGGTCACAATTGATTGTAGCAAGGCGGAATTAAGTTTTTCTTTGAAAGAGGGAAGGTTTACTTATGTGTTGGAAAGACAAAGGCCTAGGAGTATAAGTTCCATGGAATTGTGGGAAGGATCAGTGGTAGCTACAATGAGTAATGAGGAAGGAGATATCAAGTTAATGCCAGTAGTGAATGAGTTCAATGATGTATTTCCCGAGAAGTTACCCGGTTTGCCTCCGGATAGGGAGATTGAGTTCAGAATTGAAGTTCTACCTGGAACAGTTCCTATCTCCAAAGCTCCATATAGAATGGCACCTACTGAGTTAAGGGAATTGAAGTTACAGTTGCAAGAATTACAAGATATCGGTTTTATTAGACCAAGTATATCTCCGTGGGGCGCACCTGTGTTATTTGTGAAGAAAAAGGATGGGAGTTTGCGAATGTGTATTGATTATAGAGAGTTGAATCAAGTCACAATCAAGAATAAATACCTTTGCCAAGGATTGATGATTTATTTGATCAATTGAAAGGAGCTACAGTGTTTTCAAAAATTGATTTGAGATCAGGATACCATCAGTTGAGAATCAAGCCTGAAGACATATCAAAGACGGCATTTCGTACAAGATATGGTCATTTCGAATTCCTTGTTATGCCATTTGGGTTGACGAACGCCCCAGCAGCATTCATGGACTTAATGAACCGGATATTCAAGGATTATTTGGATTCATTTGTAATTGTGTTCATTGATGACATTCTGATCTATTCACGGAATCATGAGGAACATAAAGAACATCTTAAGCTTGTCTTGCAAAGACTTCGAGGAAAGAAACTTTATGCCAAATTCAATAAATGTAGTTTCTGGCTTGAGGAAATATCTTTCTAGGGCATATCATATCTAGAGAAGGTGTAACGGTAGATCCTGAAAAGATTGAAGCTGTGTTGAAGTGGCCAAGGCCAACTAATGTGTCTGAGATAAGAAGTTTTCTAGGTTTAGCAGGATACTATCGAAGATTTGTAGAGGGATTCTCAAAGATAGCATCTCCTTTAACCAAATTGACTCGAAAGCATGCTAAATTTGATTGGAATGACAGTTGTGAACAGAGTTTTCAAGAACTTAAAGAGAGATTGGTATCTGCTCCAATCCTAGCCTTACCTGTTAGTGGGAAAGAGTTTGTGGTGTTTAGTGATGCATCTATTCAAGGGTTAGGTTGTGTACTCATGCAAGATGGGAAAGTAATAGCATTTGCCTCAAGACAATTGAAACCACATGAAGAACTACCCCGTTCACGATTTGGAATTAGCAGCAGTGATACTAGCATTGAAATTGTGGCGACATTATCTTTTTGGAGAAAAATGTAAGATATACACCGACCACAAAAGCCTTAAGTAAATTCACTCAGAAGAACTTAATATGACAGAGGAGATGGCTTGAGTTAATAAAGGACTATGATGTAGAGATCTTGTATCATCCTGGTAAAGCGAATGTGGTAGCAGATGCGCTCAGTAGGAAGAAGCAAATTGATATTGCAACCTTGGTTATAAGTCAGAAGGAAATTCGTGAAGAGTTGAGAAAGATGGAAAAGAGTGACAGTGGAAAACGTTGATTTGATGCTTGCTCAATTGTCTTTACAACCTACAATCTTGGAAAGAATTAAACAAAGTCAGAAAGAGGATAAAGTGAGAAGTTGACATTAGCCATAAAAGGAGGAAAGAGAAAAGAGTTGAGATTAGATGAAGAGGATGTAATAAGACATGGAAATAGGATCTTTGTGCATGTACATGTGAGGAAGATATTCTGAAAGAAGCACATTCCTCATTATATTCTGTTCATCCCAGCACGAAAATGTACAAGGACTTGAAGAAGTGTTATTGGTGGGAAGGAATAAAGAGAAATGTAGCTGATTATGTTTCAAAGTGTCTAACCTGTCAGCAAGTTAAGATAGAGCATCAAAGGCCGGGAGGAGAACTGCAACCCTTACCTATTCCCGAGTGGAAATGGAAGATATCACTATGGATTTTGTATCGGCTCTACCAAGAACCATTGCAAAGCATGAGGTCATATGGGTAATTGTGGACAGATTAACGAAGTCGGCTCATTTCATACCTTTACGAGTCGGGGATTCCTTAGAGAAAATGGCACATGTGTATATCAAGGAAATCGTAAGGCTTCATGGTATACCAAGAACAATCACTTCTGATCGAGATACGAGATTTGTTAGTAGATTTTGGAAGAGCTTACACATAGCACTTGGTACCCAGCTTCAGTTCAGTACTGCTTTTCATCCTCAAACAGATGGGCAATCTGAGAGAACAATCCAGATATTAGAAGACATGCTAAGAGCTTGTGTATTAGATTTTGGAGGGCGATGGGACGATCACCTGCCATTGATTGAATTCGCCTATAACAACGGTTATCAGTCTTCTATTCAGATGGCACCATATGAAGCTCTGTATGGAAGGAAATGCCGATCACCTTTACATTGGGACGATGTAGGAGAAAGAGCACTAATTGGTCCGGAATTGGTTCACCAAGCTATCGACAAGATTCAAGTGGTTAAGCAAAGAATGAAAGTTGCACAAGATAGATACAAAAGTTATACGGATAAGAGACGAAGACCTCTCGAGTTTGAAGTGGGTGAGCACGTATTTCTCCGGATATCACCAACAAAAGGAGTGTTTCGGTTTGGAGTCAAAGGAAAGTTGAACCCGAGATATATCGGTCCTTATGAAGTGTTGGAAAGGATTGGTCCTCTAGCTTACAGATTAGCACTGCCACCGCATTTATCCGAAGTACATGATGTATTCCATGTTTCTCAATTGTGAAAATGTGTCTCGAATCCGAATGCAATTATCAGTGTTAATCAGCCACAAGTCTTGCCAAATTTAACAACAAGTGAGAAGCCGATTAAAATCTTCGGTAGAGTTGATAAAGTGTTAAGAAGAAAGGTGATTCCAATGGTGAAAGTGCAATGGAGTGGACAAGAAGATAGAGAAGCTACTTGGGAAGTGGAGAGTGAGATGAGAATATTGTATCCCGAGCTATTTGAGTAGTAAGGTAAGCTAAGTTTCGAGGACGAAACTTCTTAAAGGAGGGAAGAATGAAAGGATCTAAATTTAATTCTATTTAATTTCCATGTATATATTTATTTATCTTAATTATTGAATTAAATGAGCATGATGATTTATGAGAGTTGTGTTTGATAATAGTCTAAATGTGTTTAAGTTAGTATAATTTGAACATTTCATATGTGTTATTTAGCATATGTGATGAAATTAATGTGATTGCTTTATATATATTAATGTGTGTATAGTATAGTTAATATTGTGTCTTTTGTACATTAATATGTAAAGTTATGTTTAAATCTATAAAATCAATTTTGGATTTTGTTTAAAAATAGTTGACAGAAATTTTCCTTAGTTGAGCCCATATCCATGCCTAAATAAACTCAAATGAGCCTCAAATTACCCCAAATGCAACCTAAAGTCAAATAAGCCTTAAAAGTCAAATTTGAGATAAGTTTAAGACTAAAATTAGCTTAATTAGACCTCCTTTTGGGCAGCCCTTTCTTTTATACGAAATTTCCTTTTTCTTTCTTTCTTTTCTCTTCTTCCTTCACTTCAAATTCCAAGCTTAAACCCAAGACAACATCAAGCTTTGAGAATCAAAATTCTCTCCAAGACAAGGCATATTCATGTGAGTTAATATAAGTATAGCTTTTGTTTTATTTTCATGTCTTATAGTATATATGAGAGATCTTGGATGGAATGAGTTTAATGACATCTAAGTTGCTTGTTCATGCATTGAAATTATGTTGGATTGTGTTTTGTTATAGTGTAAATTAGTTTATGTGTTGTGGTAGTTATATGGAGTGTTGAGAAGGAATAAAGATAATTTGGGTAGTTGAAGTGTGGATTTGGAGTTTGAAGTATGATAAGTATTAGAAGTGTTTGAAGTGTTGTATGAAGTTTACATAAGGTTTAGGACATGTTAGGAGTTGAGAAAAGTTGTTTTTCTTCAAGTTAAAAGTGTTAAAGTTTGAAAAATTTCGTATAACTATCACTACACCTGTCAAAACACCCCGTTGCCAAGGGTGTAGTGCTCTCGGATAAAAAAATTTCACTTCCCCTGAGTCAAAACGGCCTTCAAAACACCCCGTTGCCAAGGGTGTAGCGCTCGCTGATTTCTTCTCTGACGCGACACTGTTTTGTAAATTGATCATAACTTTTTCATATGAACTCCGATTTGAGTGATTCAAATTGCGTTAGAAAGCTTAAAAAGAGATCTACAACTTTTGTGTTTTGAGTTTTTACAAAATAAAAACTTATCAAGGCCGAATTTTCGTTTCTTTCCAGCTGATGCATTTTCCAAACAAAGTTAAAAACTTGTTTTTGTTTGTTTTATGTGTATTTGCTTTAACAAATGGATCTTTTAGACTAAACTGAGATAGATATATGATAATTGATGTGTTATGATGATCAAGTGATATAAGTAAGCATGATTCAAGTATATTTGTAGATTTAACAAATTATTGGTTGTCTATGAGTGTTAAGCTAAAACTAGTTATATTGTCTAAATGATTTCCTTTGCTTGTTTTAAGATCTTGTGATAACTTATTTGAATTTACTTGAATGGTTAAGTATGAGATTAGTTAATATATATACACTTGAACTAAGTGTGAGTTTGTAATTATTTTTTTTTACAGTTATTGATTCCCTTTCGGTTATTCCCATTGACTCTCAAGCTAGTACAGGTACGCAGTAACTTGTTTGTTCTTTGCTTAGGATAGGCATATCTTTAATAAACATTAATATGGAAAAACTTAAACCGTTGTTTGAATTGGATGTCTCTTACGCTATTTAAATCCGTATCTGGCCTAGATGGCAGATCGATATCCGGTTCGGGGAGTAGCACCTTGCTCAGATTGGGGGCACGGTAGATTAGGCGCTTAGGCCACCCCTGTCTTTTGATAAGACTTTCCTAAGTGGTACGGCGGGTAACTGATGGGAAAACGGTATCGGCGTAACGTTTGCTTAAGCTTAGAATGAAATAATATGATTTAGTTCAAAGGTTTATGGGAACAGTTGGACTAATTGATGTTATGGACTAAGATAAGTGAAGTTGTGTAACGGCTGTTAACCCTAGATGAAGTTATTTTCTCTTTATGGATATATCATCTAGGAGATATAAGTGTCCGAACTACTTATATCAACCTCCTGAGCGTCGTGATCGTTACTCAGGACCCTAAATATCCTTATTGTTCGAGTTTGAATACTCCAGTGATGTTTGACTAATTAAAGATTATCTAATAAATGAATGATTGTCACATTGCATTATAGTTTAAGATCGTGTGAGCCATTACACATTTGTTTTTGTTACTTGTGTACTAGGCCTCTGGCTCACATTTTATCCTTTTCAGGTATGGATGACGAATTCTATACAAGTATGGGATATGGATCGGATTTTGAGGAGTTCTTAGATGATTGGAAGGAGTAGAAACGACCTTGACGTTGATGGAACCCTTATGTAATAGAATAGCTATATGTACATATATGCTTTGAAAACTTATCTATTAGTTAATAAGATTTTTGTTATCTTATGATATAATTTGTAAATGGCTTGTTTACGAGCCTTGTATGTTTGTATGTATGTATGTATATATATGGTTGTATTATGTACTATTAGTGATAAAGTTTATTCTTATAAGACATTTAGGCAAATAACTATACAAATTGATCCTGGATTACAACCTTACATATAATACTGCAGATTATATGTGGTTGAGGAACTGGGTTTGCCTATTTTAAATATAGGGATAAATCCGGGGCCTTACACTATTGGAAGACTGGAACAAGAACTTGAAGAAAAATATATGAGTGTGTGTGTATGTGTAAGTTACGGTTTTAGTAAAGGAAGAGGAAGAGAGAAAGAAAAATTTTGCAAGAGTTTAGCTTTTGTGAAAAGTGAGAAAGTGAAGTGAAGTGAAGTGAAGTTGGTATAAAGGGATATATATAGACTTGTGGATTAGGGTTTGTTATATAAAAGAAATTAAATAAAACAATTGGAGAGAGAAAAGGGGGGAGGGGGTTGAGTTGCATCGATTTGGAGAGGTGAGAGAGGGAGTTGTTTGAGTTGTGTTGTGTAATTTTTGGAATTAATTAAAGCAATTTCAGTAAAAAGTTTTATTGGAAAAGTAAGTTATAAGGAAAATGATGAAATTGTAAGAGTAGGATGTAAGGACGTAAGAAATAGGTTATGGGTAGTTGTACTTATGAATAGTGTAGAAGAATCAAAAGGTAGATTAAAATTTAAAGTACTGGTAGTAATAAAAATACAATAAAAAAGGTTATAACTGTAACTTTTATAACCCGAAAATTTATATAACTGATATATTTGGAGATCTTATGAAATTACGAGTCTAACGGTACTAATATTATATATATTATATAATATTTTCGAACCCTAAGGCACGCTCTTCGAAGTCTGTACCTGATGGGGTACGAAATAGATCGAAAATTCGCTAATCTTATCTTTTAAAGCATCCTAATATTATTACAAACTAAACTATACCCTTTACTCATATTTCGACTCCTTGGTCTAGGAATACGGGATTACCGGATCTAAACTACTAAGGTTTCCTGGGAATTGTTGACTTAGGTTTTCCGGTTGACTTTCCGGTTTAGGGTTTGAACTTGATATTACCCTAAAAATTAAGGGTTTACATGAACTACTATATTCCACTTAGGATTCCCGGGTGATTTTCCGATTTAGATCTTTACCAATTTAAAAACTGATGATTTATGTTTATACATCACATTTGAGAAATTTATTTTAAATTTTATTTTTATGAAGTATTTAATATCTTTTACTGTTTTCGAAATTTTTTTTAACGGGAACCTTTATCATGTACCCTAGACTCCAGTTTTTAGATGTATGAACCCATAAATGCATCATAGGATCCAATTCTTGAAAATGTGGATTCGTACAATGATAGGCCCTTAAAGGCTACTTTTAAAAGTTACGTAGGTTTTTGGGGTTCAATTTTAAAGTTATAATAGTGGAGGGGAGTTGGTTAAGGGATCTAGTTTTTAAAGTTGTCTTTTACCTGTAGTATCTTGGTTCTATTTTAACAATATTTATTTATAAGTTATTTACCTATTTATTTATTTGCTCATGATCTTATCATTTTTATTACTTTGGACCTGATGCCCTTCATGGACATTCGAACTTACTATGAAATACAAAACTCACACCGCCCCACCAACCGAATTCCTTGCACCTACACTGCGCAATAAAATATCTGTCCTTACTAAATTCAAACTTCTCCGACAATCTTAATTATTTTCCTTCGCCAGAGTAGGACTCAGTTGTCTACTTGTCTTCCAAAAGAGCATGTGCTCGTTGTTTTCAAGAAATCCACTGACCCCATTTAACACCTTGTCCAAGTTTATGTATATATTATATTTGAGGCAAAAGTAGCACTATAATTCTCACAAATCCAGTGTACAAAAGTTCCATCTATAAATATAAAAGAAGATGTGACTAGACTATAATATCTAATAATATATTATATTTGAGTCGTGATCTGACCCGAATCAATACCGACAGATTATGACCTTCCAACTAATCCAACAGGTTGTCTGATCATCAACAAGTTGGTCCATTTAAAAGAAAAATCAAAAACAAAAAAAGCAAAAAAAAAAAGGTGTGAATAAAAATGTATTTAAACTATTTTTCACTTGAATAATGAAAATTTATTACTGTTCACACATTAAATGAATTTTTATTATTAATACCATGAGTAATAAATATGGTGAAAATGATCTGTGGTTGCATTTATATAGATTTCTAATTTGCTTCTTAATAATCTGAGACGTATTTTTGTCTTTGTGAAAATTGTTTTCTATCTTAAGTGCTTTCTAATCTCATATTGCTAATTTTACAAGTAAAAGCAACTGCATTTGTATATAAATACATGCACTTTTTCAACGATACTTCTAACAAATGGGTCGAAGACTATCATTCATGTGCTTAATTTTTTCATAAGTTAATAATTGTCATAATTATTTTTTAATTTTTTAAATTTATCTTTATTTTGTCTTATTTAAAGTTCTAATTTTATCTTTTAGAAATATCACTTTTAGAAAACAAATTATTTTTTGGTTCAACAGGCTATGAACCAGCTCGTGAACCAATGGGTAGCCCAAAACTAGCTGGCCTGCTTTAGGTTGGGCCGATCCAATTCACCTTGGTCAGACTCGTGATCCGGCATGTCTAAGTTGGTTCCGAGCTAGTTTAGGCCCGTGCTCAGGACAGACCCAAGATTTAATGATAGGGGGGTCATTGTTAATATCACTAAAACTATTTACATATTATTATATATAAAAATACATATAAATATGTCAAATTTAAAAAAAAAAAAAAAAACAAACAAACAAACAAACTCTTACTCTTAAAAAGAACTCTTACTTTTGAAGAGACTTTTACATTTTTTTATGTGATTTAGGAAAAGAGAGTAGGAGAGAGAAAAATAAATAAATATCCTTTTTTTTTTCCAAACATATCATTGATGTCTTTAAGATGAATTGTGATAAGTTATAATTTTTAAATTAGATATTAATAAATTCCAATATAAAAGGGTATTTTTTCAAAAAAAAAATTAATTTTAACAAAACAACCAATTTTAAAATCATCTAATAAGATATTTTGAATTTTCAAATCTCAATAATAAAATCCATTTCTTTAAATATCGTTAAGTAGTATATTATAATAATGATAGAAATATAAGAAAATCAATAAGAATCATCAATTTGGAACGTAAAAATAAAAAATAAAATTGATGAAATTTAATTGGACTGGACTGTTCTGATGGGCTGTGTTTGGCCTGCTTCATTGATACGTATGCTATTTTCACGCGGGCATCCGCAGGCAATTAGAAATTTTTTTTTTTTGGGCTGGGGGGCAGGGCCTCCGTGGGCCCCGCCTGATGTCCATAGATGATAACAACAATAATAATAATAAGGGGTTGCTTGATGTCACATTAAACCCATGGCTTATAATAGGTAAAAAATCATGTTGTCATAGATATAAGGATATTAAAAAATATATATACATCTTTTTTGTTGGCCAAAAAAAAAAAAATTTTACATCGGTATGTAAGTAGTTCGCCTATCTTTAGGAAAATATTTATTGGACGATTGTATACGTCGTAAAGGTTCGTTGCCAACCAGATCGTTAGGCTGGAAAAACCACTAATATTACGTTTCGTACACAGGAATCGCTCGAAATAAAATAGATTAAAATCAAAAGAATGAAATGGAACCGATAAAAAAACAATAAATCCATTCTTTTGTTTGGATATAGACACGGAATGAAATGAAAAAGAATTACTTTATATTACAATTTATAAAAATATCTTTCACAAATAATACTATATTAAATTTACATAGGATATAGGTAATTTAATTAAAAACTTTAATAGAAGGCGAAAAGAAATCACAATTCCGTCGTTTGAAAGGCAAAATCGAATTCCATCTTAAACCAGAATCACAATTCCATCCCAGTCCAATTCTTCGTACCATACGAACTAAATGAGGTTTTAAAAGCTCAAATTTCCTCGCGTATGTCTCCTAGTCTCTTAATGTCACATGTTTCTACGTACAGATAAAAATACAATTAGTGTTCGTATAAAATATTTTTCTTATGTTGCAACATCCGATTAATCAAGACATAAATGGAGACTAGGGCTATAAATAAAATAGAACAGAACAATGTGAATTTAGGAGTGCTACAGATCGATTTGGTTTGTTTTATAAAAAATATAAATAAAATCAAATCAAACCATAATTTATGGTTTGATTTTTTTCCCATTCAAAACGAAATCATTAAATAACAATTTAGTGTGAATAAGAAATTCTTTAAACATGGCTTGGTTCGGTTTAGATTACAGATTATATCAAAATTTTAATTAAAGAAAAGTTTTGTTCTAATCTTTCACATTTATGCGGATAACTAAATATTTAAATTACTTTACAAAATTGAAATTGTAAATCACAACAAATTGCTTTATAAGTCTATCACGTTCATAGTCCATAGTCATCCATAAAATTACTCAGTAACCATTCAGTCATATCAATAAAGTATATTCACTAACTAATACATAGTATGTCATAATCTATAATTCTCCACAAGAACATTTAGTGAATCATCTATTAATGGATATGACGAAAAAAAAAAAAGAAGGAAGGAATTATATACTAACAAAAGTCATCAATGGATAAAAATGATGGATAAACAAAGTATATTTCACAATTAATACATAATAAGAGTCATAACTAAATAAAAATCCTATCTCCATAGAGACCAATTAACAAAAAATAGCATTAAGTAACCAACGAAAGAATATGTCTTAAACTTAAAAACAATATTGCAAATAAACAAGTTAATATTGACCAATATTCATGAAAAATAATAAATATGATAATAAAACTACAAGAACATATGCAACTTTTAATCAATCATCATTAGAAAATTTGTAGTTACAAGTAAAATATTTTTATATTTTTCAAAATGGTTTTGTTTGGTTTTACAGATTAGTTCAGTTTACTCATCCAAACCAACTACGAATTTGTATATTGGTTTGGATTTAGAATTTTCTAAACCAATTGTTTAAAAAAAAAAACCATATTTTTTTTCATTGGGTTTGATTTGATTTGGCTAGGGTTTTTTTCCCTACTCCTAAAGTGTATATATTAGCTCAAGCTATAATTTCATGTGATCGTTTGAGTTTAAAATTTTGAATTTGAACTTGTACCCGACTCTATTATGCTAGTAACTTGTTTAGACTTGATATGATCTCTCGATTAAAGCTAATATTAACAATTAAAATCAATTCAAATTTGAGTAAGCTCGTGAGTTAGTCAAACAAAACATTGCAAAAACTCATGCCCAACTTAATAAATTACTCAAGTTACTCGAATTAGAACGGGATTCAACTGTTACTGGATTACCTTCAACTAAACTCAGTTATTGTATGATCTAAATCAGGTACATATTAAGCTAAATTTAAGTAGCTTGCGAATAAGTTTGACTCATTTATATTTCTAATAAAGATACCACTTAGAGATATAGAATTTTAATTAAGTTCTATATGTTACATTTTTACTATTTTTTGACCAAACTATAAAATATAATAACTCACATTGAATTATAGTGTAAGCTTCTAGATCAAACAATTAAAAAGTAAAATTCAATATTCATGACTATAGTACTTGAAAAGGGTTGAAAATCGTCCTTAAGATTTTGGGTTTAAGCTAGGAACAATTTGGATTTAACCTAGGCTAATAGCAAAGACTAAGGAGTTGGGTCTATACATTTTTAAATAACTCAGACTGATTTAGCATAATGAGTTTGAAATATGGATCATTGGATCAATTCATCTATCAACCTTTCTTAGAAAAACTCATGCATTCAAGGAAGCTCTATATAGACTTGATTCAAGAGGAGCCTTTGAAGGAATCCACTAAAAAGAGTATCCATCTACCATTGTTAACAACTAATTTAATCTAACAAACATCGTCAATGGCCAAATTCTTTAAATACTTCAATAAAATTTTGGGATAAAATTAACAATATTGGGCTATAAAGCTTTTGCCCTAAAAGATCATATATGGTGGTAATCAAAAGTAGGCTACCTTTTTTTTTTCCTAAACCAATGAGGTTGATACTCTAAAGTTTATCCATTTGTTACTTGTATTACCATACCAGAATACCAAGGGTGTCAAAATCTGTCATTTGGTACACATAATTCAATCCGCACTTTCTTAATTTTTTCATGTCCAATAGATATTCACTCAAATAAGAAAAAAAGGTTAATGACGAGTAAAGTTCGAGCAACAATTGTGGTATAAACACATAAAATGCAAATACCATACCACAAAAATACTTAATTCCTAATGCAATATATAATCATACAGCATTACGCAATTTATTTTACTTGATAAATATTATTAAATACACAAATATAAGCTATTTAAGCAAACCCTTGAAGTTCATTTTTAAAAGTATAGTCCCTTAATGCACCTTGCAATTTGGTTGTAAGAAGTATTAACTCTTTTCATGCATCCTAGAGTCTGCTTTTCTTTTTTTTTTTCTTTTTTTGTTTTAATGTGGACCCTTATCGTGCACCCTAGATTTTAGTTTTTAGATGTATACACCCATAAATGCACCATAGAATCTAATTCTTGAAAATGTGGACTCGTATAATGATAGGCCCTTAGAGGCCATTTTTAAAAGTTATGTAGGCTTGTAGGGTTCAATTTTAAAAGTATATTGCATGGTCCTATAAGCTAAAATTTTAAAATTTTAGGTCTAACATGCATAAACATCATCCAATTTAAACATTTTCATATTAGTCAAATTATAAACTAATTCTAATACACACAAATAGTAAACGAAGAAAGTAGTCTGCCAATCCAATTCCCATAGTCTTATGACTTCTTGTCATGAGATTATGGATCATTTGTGGTTTATGTTATGTTATTTATTTAATTATTCATGATGGCTTAACTTATGATCTTTGCTATTTAAGATTCTTCTCGATTAAGTAAGGTTGGCTTACTAATTTTGGAGAGAGAAAGATGATCAAGATCCGTAAGATGTAGAAAAAGATCACTCAAATTTGGCTATATCATCCATTGAGGATGTGCTAAATAAGATTATGAGACCCTATTTGAGTTGTTCAAGGACCACCTACCTCTCTCTCAACAAGGTGGCAATCAATCGATTTTTTATAGGAAGAGCTAAATTTTCCTTTCCATTCTCCTTACAAGAACGAGGGCTCCTAATTAGTCTAGGTGTTATTCTTGCGATGTCTATTCATTCTCAATCTATAGTAGGTCATATCTCTAAAGCCCTATTTATGTGTTTTAACAATTTACTCGATAATAGTTTATTTAGGAGTCTTAACTGATTTTATAGTAATAACTAATTCAATTCATTACATATTATAATTTAGTTATTTAGAAATTATTAGATCTGACTTAGATCTTCATTCATGAGTTTGATCAATGCTCCAAGTTTTAGGGTTGTAAATTTTTTTATTTTATATATATATATATATATATTTTTTTTTTCATAATCTTCTTCCTATCTACGTCTAAGCAAGACATTTTGTTGGAGAAATTAGTGAAGAGAAAGAGGGTTCCTATTTATAATAGTGGAGGGGAGTTGGCTGAGGGATTTAGTTTTTAAAGTTGTCTTTTACCTATAGTATCTTGGTTCTATTTTAACAATATTTTATTTATAAGTTATTTACCTATTTATTTATTTGCTTTGATCTTATCATTTTTATTACTTGGGACCTGATGTCCTTCATGGACAGTCGAACTTACTATGAAATACAGAACTCACACTGCCACTGCAACCGAATTCTTTGCACCTGCACTGCGCAATAAAATATCTGTCCATACTAAATTCAAACTTCGACGACAATCTTAATTATTTACCTTCGCAAGGGTATGACTCAGTTGTCTACTTGTCTTTGAAAAGAGCATGTGCTTGTTGTTTTCAAGAAAATCCACTGCCACCCATTTAACACTTTGTCCAAGCTTATGTAAATATTATATTTGAGGTAAAAGTAGCACTATAATTCTCACAAATCCTGTGTACAAAAGTTTTACCATAAAGATAAAAGGAGATGCGACTAGATTTAGGGCCTGTTTGTTTTGGTTTTTTTCGGTAGATACAGACACTTTTTTAAACTTTTTTCTAATAAATTATTTATTAAGAATAGTTATAGATAAAAAAAAGTTGACAGTTCTCATCAAAAATATCAAATAGAAATATAGATAAAATTTAGATGCAAATCGATATATTTACACATCATTTTAAACAAGATACAGATGCAGATACAGATAATATCTATTAACAGATGTGATGGTAATACAAAGAATGTTAACATTATCCGGAATGATATGGGAAAGCACAGGAATATTGCTACAGGTTTAACTTCAACGCGTCTTTCGCTCTACTTATTAGAGCTAAACATCGGCACGGTTCAGGTCGGTTCCGGACCCGAACCGAAAACCGCCAGTTCACGGTTCCACATTTCGTGGAACCGAAATCGAAACTGCCAAAGCTGGAGTGGTTCACGGTTCCACGGAACCGCCGGTTTTGACGATTTCGGTTCCGGTTCCACGTGAACCGTGAACCATATTTATTATTATTCTTTTCTTCTTCTTTCTTCTTTTTTTTTTTTTTAAACAAACCGACCCCTACACCCCCAACCCCTCCTCCTCCTTCTCTCCCCCCATACCAAAATCATTCCGTGTTCATGTATGTGCGTTTTTTTTTTTTTTTGCGGGTCGGAACCGGTGGAACCGCTGGTTCTGCGTGACGAACCGGAGGGTCCTTTGGCGGTTCCCGGGTACGGAACCGTCGGGGACTGTTCGGGCGGTTCGCGGTTCAGAACCACCCCATGATGATGTCTAATTAGAGCGAATTCAAACTTTTTTTTTTTAAATTTTCAACCCAATCATTTATTGACACAGTTAGCGGTCAATTTAGGGAATTGGACTTTGTAATAAAAAGTAATCTACAGGTCATATGTGGTAAGCGGGATGAGCAGACAAAGTAGGCCCACCACACCACACTGCCCTTACGTTGATCGGTCGAATTTGGCTGCTAATGTCGGCCTGACGCGGCCTTTGACGCATTCTCTGAAACAGAACTAGGATTATTACAGGTGGTTTGGGATGGGCACACCTCCACGTAATCCCTAAATTTTACTTGTCTAAATTCTAATAATATAATTTATTTATAGTGTTCTCATCCAAAAGTATATATTCTGGTGTTTGTAAGGATGACATGCTTAATATAAAACTCTCGAGTAAATGATATCTCTTGGCTCATATCAATTTGGGTTCACCTGACATTTGGTCCTTAAATAAATTTATTTTCCCCAAATGCACAATTGATAATTAAACAATTAAGTATCACTCAATAATTTAATAAATATGTTAAGTTGTATGCTTTTTTTTTTTTTTATTGGCTATTTAACACATGTTACTTCCTCATTCTTCTAAAAGTGTTAATTAGTAAAAGAAGTTAACTATGTTAGTTGAACTAGCATTAATGAATACGATAAATTTGATTAAGTATTAAATTTATTACTTTAAAATTCATATAATTGATTATATATTTAAAGAAAGTTTAGGCATAGACATGATATATTAGTGAGCAAGATGTTGACAATTTAATATTTATTTTGTGAAGGAGATCAGTATACTAAAACATATAAAGTCTTTTCCTGAAGATGCTAAAGGATCAATGTTCAATGGAAAAAATCGGATTGAACCAATATCAAATCGGATTGAACCAATGTTAAACCGTATTGAACCAACTCATTGTCGAGGAGAGCTTAGGTTCAACCGATTTAAACCAAGGGGTTAACCTGGGTTTGACAGTTGCAAATAATTAAGAAATAATAATAAAAACACAAATATTTCAATGTATTGGTTGAGCATGCAGTAGTACTAGTTCCCAAGAAACAAAACGAAATACTCCATTTAGAGTTGCAAACGAGTAGAGCTAACCTGAACTTTTGAAGACGGCCAAAATAAACAAACTTAGGCTTTTGAAAACTTCAATTTAGCTTATTTGAAAATTATTAAGTTTGAGCTTGAGTTGGGCTTTTGATTAAGTTTAAAATCCAGGCTCAAGCTTGCTCATTTAAATATATGAGTATTCATTTTGAGCTTGAACCGAGCCGAGCCTTTTATTATGCCTAAAGTAAGTTTTATTTCAAACTTAAACTTAACTCTTTTTATATTTAAATTATTCATATTTTGATTTTCTTGAATCTAAATATAGTAGGTAAGAGTTACAAATATATACACATATAGTATATGGAAACTAGTTTCTTATCTTAGTTATATATTTATACAGTCTATTCATGAGTCTACTAGGGATCTTGTTCATACTTGAATCATGAGCTTATATCGAAGTTTGAGCTCGGCTCTTTTTGATAAATAAGATTTATTTTGAGCTTGAATTTAGCTTGTTCATTAATCAAATTTTAGCTAAGCCAAATTGGAATAGTTTATATATAGCTTCGTTCGTTTAGAGCCCTAAATATAATATAAACTTAGACATCGGAATTGACTTGATCCGCCACCAATTGTTCCTTAGTTGGAAACCATCTAAACGAGCAATTGGTAGCTTCTTACGGTTTCCATCCCCTACAACCTCTTGGCTCAGCAGTTTTGGAACCGTTGGTTTAAGAACAGGTTGAGAATCAGTATAACCCATGGTTTCCCCGGTTATACACCACAAAAATTAAAAAGAGAAGAAAAGAAAATTATAAAAATGTTGTGATTAAAAAACAAATATTTAAAACTATTTTTGCATAAATAATAATAAATTTATCTCCTATTCACGAAATTTAATGTATTATTATTAACAACATAAGTAATAAATATATTTGAAATCAAATGTTGTTGAGTTTATGTAGACTTTTAACTAAAGTGGACTTTTTTTCCTTAACAATATATAACTTGTTTTTATGTTGTTGGAATTTTTTTTGTATCTTGAATATTTTGTAGTGTCATATTACTAATATAATAACTCAAAAAAGACAAGTGATTGTATACAAATAAATGTATAAATGTAGAATTTCTTTTAACTAATGGGATATAAATAATTATTGTTATACTTAATGTTATGTCAAGTTAAAAACATGATTTTATCTAGAGAAGTATCATGTGGAATACTTTGAGCCTCAATCAACTTGAAATTTTTTCTTCAAAAGTAAAAATTTTGGTTCCCAAATGAGAGATTCTAGTACAAATCCACCTCTCATGCCCATATACAGATCTAGTCATAAGTACGATTTCGATTCATAAAAATGAGGAACTAGAGCTGTCTCCTATGGTTCCGGTTCGGTTCTATAGAACCAGTGATTTTAGTTTTGGAACAAGCGGAACCGCTTTTTTTCAAGTAAAAATAGAAAAAATAAATTTTAGTTTTAAAAAACAAATTTTAAAACTGAAAATAATTTTATTATGTAAAAACGTCAAATTATTTAACCAATTTTTTTAAATGTTTATAATATGCATTTATTTATATATAATACAACCAATATCAATGATAGTTAGTAATATAAGATTGCAAAATACTTTAGATGATAAAAAGAAAATTATAAAAAAAAATAGTCTCACGTTATTAAGGAAATGATTTTGCTTTTAGGAAAAGTTTATATAAATTAAATTATATGTTTAAATTAAAATTGCTATATTTAACAAAATTTTTAGTTTTTTAAAATTTTATTTAATAGAACCAGTTGGAACCATTAATTTTATTAGGTTCTAGATTATAGAATCGCCTATAAACCAAAAAACCGATAATTTATTATCTAGTTCGGTTCTAGTTCTAAAATCGCTAATAACTATTTCGTTTGGTTCTTGATTTGAAACCAACCATACCTATCTATATAGGCCAAATTCTAGGGATACAAAACCCTCGTAGTTCTCTGCAAGGGCAGAAGCTATGACCCTAAAACATCATATACGCCCAGCATATCTCTGTCTCTGGTGACATGAAATCAACACGTATAAAAGAAAATATGAAAGAGGTTGTTGTCTCCATTATCCTTAGTGGACCTTTCTTAGCGTGGTCCATATGGTTCATATCCTATACCATAATATATAAGAATTAAAGTGGACGGTGGTACAATGAACCTTTTAACCCTTATATTAATTTGCATTTACCCCAACTTCTAAAATACATTTAACTAGAGATTTTTTATTCAATAACGACTATCTAAAAGAATTTAAAAGAGGTTATCGTGTTTTTCAATTGATCTTAGAGAAGGAGAACTAATATTTCATAGTTTAATAATGTAAAAAAGCGCATATGGATTGGGACTATATGATTTATCCTATAATATATGATATAGTAATCAGCATTCGTCTACTTAAGAGGTAAACAAACTTTCATTTTCTTTAACATTATCCTTGTACTTCGTACACCAAAAGGAAAAATTATATCAATACACATAGGAATTTGCTTTCATTTCACTAATGGCAAGAGTATCTTTAGATATCCATTAATGGGTCTGTTTGTTTAGCTTTTCTAAACATATACAGATATTTTTTTTTTCAAATCTTTTTTCAACAAATTATTTATTAAGAAATAGATATAGATAAAAAAAATTAATAATTTTTATAAAAAGATTAAATAAATCAAATATAAATAAAATATAAATAAAATTAAACATATTTATATTATTATTTTGATACAAATATGAATATAAATAAAAAACGAACCCTCCAATCAGTCCCATATAATTTCTTTTACATCCTATTGCATATGAAACTATAAGTCTATATATGACTACGGATATGGTGAAGTCGGTGAGAAATCATGTCAAAGAGCATGGGGGCCTCAACTTTATAGGGGTGAATACTTCCGTAGAAAATATTTTGTTTTGTTAAATGCACCGAAAAGCTGCCATGTTTGACCTAGATAGACTAAAAACTAAGGGCATAAAGGAGCCCTTTCCTATTAGTTAGCTGTTAACCTCATTTTGTTTTCTATTATTGAACTAAGGCATAACGTACAAGACTTTGCATGATGGATTGTTTTAAATTTATTTTCTTCTTAAACTATAAATAATCTAAAGAATATTCGTTAACTGTCAGCCTCATTTTCTCTCTACACTTACGTACATGCTTATCTATATTTTTAATTTATACAGCTAGGATATGGACCACGTATTAATCGCATGACCATAAATGGAATAGGCATTCCATGAGAGCTACTTATTCTATCATTAATTGTGGATAGAGATGAGATAACTCATAAAGTTAAGACACTTCATTAAAAGTAATTAGGTGTATCAATGTGCATAAGGGTCACACATGGATCCTACAACAACCATGTGAAGTTTCCTTCTCATATCGTGTGAAGTCGTTTTTATTATATATATATATATATATATATACACACACACGTATAAATTATTACGTAAAATAATTAATAAAAAATTTAATTAATTACTATTAAATGATTTATTTCACCAACTTCTTATGTATACCCTACTTGGAAGTTGTATTCCACTATACTTATTTCTATTTATTATATTATTGTGTTATTGCTTTGATTACGGGGCATTAATGGATATTTTATTTCCTATTTCAACCAAATAACCTAATAGTCATATAATAGGTACTATAAATCTATTTTCCTTTTATTCCATAGGGTGATATAGATAAGCTGTAACTGATAAATCAAGCCCTTCGTAAAGGTAGATCTAGTTTTTTTTTTTTTTTTTATTGATGAAAGATTTATTGAATACTATATACCATATTGATGTGTAATGTATAAAATATCTATAAGATTATTATATGTATTGCAATTTAGGTATTATTATATAACTTCCTTTCTTTTATATATAACACATGGCATAAATTATCCAATATATTTTCACCCGATGTATCTTCTCGTCTACGGGTTCTTTTTACTACTCTTTCCCTCTCAACAGACACACTCATACAGGTTCCGAATTTCCAATTAAGGGAACGAAAAATAGAATACATACCCTATAGAACATTACAAGATACATTATGGAATTTAAAGAATTTTTTATTGATTATTTCATAATATATTATATGCTGTTCATTTAAAAAAATATGTAAAATTTTCCCAAACAATAAAAACAAGTAAAGTAAAGGGGTCAAGGGAAAAATCCAAATCTAAAAAAAATGAATTCGAAAATCAGAACTTATAGGAAAAAAAATTCAACAATAATGTATTTGATATTATATCTTTAAGAGACAATTTTATTTTTTTTTTTTAAATTGTGTCTAAAAATACGATATCGGAGTGTTATAGTCTTGAAGATACAATTTAAAGTATGGTATTTTTGGAATTTTTTTAAATTTCTTATTTTTGGGATTTTTTATTGTATTTTTTCACCCCTTCTCCCTAAAGTAAAGTCTTACGGGTCCTAGTATTTAAGAGATTTCGATATTTCACAACTCTCCAACAATGCTGCACAATCCAAATCTATCAATAATAAGCATTGCCTTTTTTTGTTTCACTTCCGTGTTTTCATAATGTTGTTGATTATCCCTCGATTTTTTCTTTTTCTTTTTCTTTTTTTTCGGTGGGGGTGGGTCAAAACTAGTTAATTGCTTAACGGAAAAAACTTAAGAGTAATTATATTGGAAACTAATTATATTATAAATTAAAATTTCATTAATTTATTTCATGTTTTCTTATATCCTTGCTTTCAATTTCATAGTTATCTATTATCTATTAATATTAATGAAATACTGGTTAATTGGTGTAATATGACAATTATTCTTCTATCTTTTTTTTCTTTCATCTCTACTTTCTATTTTTGGATTTTTATTTTCTCTAAAAATAATTATACCTTTTTTTTCTCCCTCATCTCTACTTTCTCTTTTTAAATCAGCACCGGTGCATCATATGCTAGTTAACTCTAAATCCTTTTTTGTTTTAATAGAATGGTAATCATATTTCAAACGAATGAATTGCTAGAAATGGAATCCTAAGTTAGGGTGCTATTGGAAGTTTTGAAGAATATGCACCAAATTAAATTAGCAGCCAATTGTATTTTAAACAACTTACGTTCACCTTTCATGCAATTATTTTAAAATATGCTTTACAAAAATAAATAAATAAATAACACTATTTGTGTATGAAACATACGTTGACAGTCGGCACAAAAGAACAAAAAATAAAAGATATTTATATGGCCCAAATAACGTCTATAAATTACATTTATGTGCTGGGGCCATATCATTATCACCACAATCCACAACAAAACCTAATTTTTATACCTAAAGTAGCGGAAGGGCCACCTATTTTGGTGATCCCAAGAGCATCAATCTAATAAGAATTTCTTAAATTAATTAAAATTATTTAAAAACATTTTATAATATTATTATAAAATAATTTTAATTATTAATTACATACGAAATCCATAATAAAGAAGATGAATCTCAATATTATTTACGGTAAAAGTTATTCTACACTTCTATAATGGATTAGAGATCTTTATTTCCAGATGGTCCAAGAAATACAAGTGATATAGCAGTTATTAGTAAAATAATATCAGTTGTTAATCAAAGGAATACAAGTGATATAGTAGTTGTTGGTAAAATAATGTAGATTGTTTGTTGGGTTGCTCACCAACCAAAGATGATATAACTAGTAACTTCCTCATTCTTTTTTCATTGGTCCTTTCATACTTATTTAATTTTTATAAAAAAATAACCCTTTTCACTCCTCTCACCATCCGGCTTTTCACACTTATTTAATATTTATAATAAAAATACCCATAATTTTTTTAAAAAATATATAAACAACTTTTTTAAAGTAATCATGATAAAATAGAAAGTCACTTAACAACAACTCTTTTAAAGTAACCATGATAAAGATGCTCTTAGACCGATTCATCAAAGCTTAGTATTAATTCTTCTAATTAAAGTTACCTTCTAAAAATTAATGCAATAACCAAACCTTACGGCAATTTAGTAGGAAAAGATAGATAATTAAACTATATGTTAAATAATTCACCAGAAAGTAAAAAATTACATTTTCAATTAAATTTTTTAATAATAAATATATAAGTTCATAAATGATATACAACAAGGGAACCCATGTGAAGTCTCTGCTCTTCTCTATGTCAAGAATTCAATATAATATACACTTATTTCTATAATTCAATCCGTGTAAGGCATTTTCAATCTGATTTGGGTCTATTTGCACAACACAAGAAGAAAAGATTAAGAATCTCTTACCACTTACAAATAAATAAATCAAACCACTAAAAGATCTTTTCTATAATCAGATTAGATTATATGATTAGGGGAAGGAAAGAGGTAAAGGTAGATAATGAGAAATTAATTATGATAAAAAAGAAACACTATGTACACCATTTGATTTTCTCTAAGAAACCAAAAAACAAAAACAGTATCCACATGATTACATCCAACACCACAAACCCCTCCCCCAATCAAAATTAAAACAAACCATATCCTAAATTCTAAGCCCAACAAAACATGTTACATCTACCATCTAACATATTCCATTCACCCCAACATGTGCAATATATTCCTAATTAAACCAAGATAAACCAAAAAAAATAAAATAAACTAAAATCCCAAATGAAAGAACCATTCGATTTGATCATCAAACATGGATACCCCCAAACACTCATATATTGTCGGATCAATATAATTAATATTCAGTTCATATTGATTCGAGTAATATTTAAACGAATACCAAGTCTAAGGAGTAACCACGTTGAATGGTTCCTGAACCATCTAACTTCTTATATCGTAAATCTACCTGGACTTACGCTTGCCAGGCTTGGTTCTACGACTGGCCTTATTATTACCGCCATGTTTACCAAAAGCGCCGCAAAACCCACATGCAGAGACTCTAGGAGAAGGTGGTTCAACAGCCGGCTGCACCTTACCTGTCCTGTAACGTCCACCACCACCACCGTTGGATTGGCTTCTCTCTAGATTTATCGACGGTGGATGATTGTTATTCCTAGTTGACTTAACTTTGAAATCCTTGCTTTGCTGTCCATCCGGTTGGTCTTGTTGCTCCTTTGGTTGAACCCTGTTCAATTCTCCTGACATAAACAACCTGTCTTCCCAAACAAGCCCCGATGAGCCTTGTCTTCTGAATGAAACTGTTGATCTTTGCAAGCCTTCCATGCTTTTAGGATGTTCTTTTTTCTGTTTTCTCCTTATGTTTTGTTTGGTGTTTATGGCGTTTTAAGCAAAGTGGTAGAAGAAAATAATGTTTTGTTGTGTTTATTTGGGGGGTTTTGGTTTTGGCTTTGGTTTTGATGTTTTGGTTATTGAACGTGGATATAGCTATTTGTATTGGACTTTTTATTTATATATGGTTTGGAAGGCAGTGAAGAAGGTGGGCGATGGTTCATTAGGAAAAGGTCATCACTAGGAAAATTTGGTCAAATTTTTTTTAATAATTAATATTTTCCTTTTGGGTATAGGTGTCAGAAATATTAAATGCCTTAATGGGATTGTCTTATTTTAATTGGCTTCTGATGGGTTTTTTTTTTTTTATTCCATAAATGAGAGTGTAAAATTAGATCACAAACTAGAGACAAATTGGAAACACCTTAAGCATTTAACTTTTTCTATTTTCCTATTTAAGCATTTAAATTCTAACTATTTAAAAAATGTAGTCTATCAAAAGACAAAATAATATAATGAAACAAGATCTAAAGAGAATCTCTTGGTATTTACCAAATTATAAATTACATTGACATTTATAAAAGTATCAAAATTATAGAGACATTCAAATGTGAAAAATAACATTCTTATAGTTTGCAATCCTTAAAAATTGTTTATATTTTAAAATTCTATTTAATATGAATTATATGGAACAATATCAATACTTGAGGATAAGTTTATTTAAGATATCAATGTTTCAAATAGTTAAAAACATAAATCAATGTTTAGAAAAAATTCATTTATGGGTAATATTATGCATGGTACTTAAACTTTGCAAAATATGTGGTACTTAAACTTTGAAATTGATCAATTTAATACCCATAAAGATAGTATTGATATGCACGAAAATTTTTTTAGGTATTAAATTAATTAATTTGAAAGTTTAGGTACTAAATTGATCAATATCAAAATTTAAATATCTAATTGCATATTTTTTTAAAGTTCAGTTATATTCATCACATTAACCCATTCATTTAAGGTCTCAAAGTTGTTTTGTAAAATGAGTCAAATAAAATATTAATGATTAATATTGAGAAAATTAAGAAAACTTAATTAAAAACAAATATGAACTTTAATACCTTAAATGAACTTTCTTAATGTTGATACTTATATGAATTTTGTAAAAAGTTGATACCTCATTTTATTCATTTTACGAAATATTAATTCCTCTTTTTACTCAGTCAAAATATTAATATATTAAATGGCTTTACTTCTAAACATTGATATCTTCCCATGTAATTTATGTTTATATAAATAGAACTTGTAAATTTTTCACATGAATTTACCATCTAATTTAGGACTTTTCTAATTGATTGTTTCAACGTTAATATGGCTTAAATAAGGTAATGTAATAAAATACTTATGATTGCATGTTGGTTCAATGGAATGATATATAAGGGGGAAGGATACACAATACCATATCGAAGTAAATTTTCAATATTAACACTTTTTAGAAAACGCAAGTATGACTGACTTATAAACAAGGGCTGACACAAGATGATAGGAAAGGGGAGATCTTAATTAAGTTAATATTAAAATTATTTAATATATTTACTTACTATTATAATTATATTGCATCTTATATATATATATAATTTTATTAATGATTTTATTATGATATTTTAGAACTTCATAAGTATGAAAGAAATCATTTAATAAATAATTAAGTGTTTTAGTGCATTTATAACAAATTATATATATATTATATACTTGAAAATTAATTACCAGTTAGAAAATAAAGTTAATAAATGATATTTAGTATTATTTGCATAGTTATTGTGAAAGAAAAAAATTTTTTATTTTTAAGAAAAAAGAATGGGAGAAGAAAAAAATGTAATAAATTAATATTGAAAAAAAGGAAAAAAAGAGTGTGATAAATGCTATTAAAAAGGAAAAGTTGCACTCATGGGATTTGAACCATGACCTCATAGATAAGCTCGTCTAATAGTGTCCCATGCACGAGCTTTGAAAGGGGATCGGTTAAAATTTCTAAGCCGGGATGTGGCGGCTGATGACAACATTAGGGAGTGCGGAGACATCACGAGGACCTCAGGAAGAGTTATCTTTTTGTTTAACAGCTGACCTACCCTAGAAACGGCTCAACTGGAGGTAGAGTCCAACAGCTAGAAGAGCACCGCATGTCGCGTGGTGTCCGATATGCCTTAGCGACCCTTAAAATCCTGAGGACATAGTGCCTCTCATACCCGTCGTATTGTAACCTCATCAAGTCTCTAAGGTGAATAGCCTCTAGTAATGGAATAATATAGGCAAAGGAAGTCAGCAAAATGGATCAGTAACCCGGGAAAAGGATTGGCTCTAAGGCTGGGCACGGATTTGAACCCATGACCTCATGGATATAAAACCAAATACTTAACTACAACACTATCTTTAGTTTTATGTTAGTATTTTCTATTTATAATATGTATAATTTTTTTATTTGAAAATTTAATTTTTTTGAGTTTAGAGGGTCGGACCTCTATCGGACTCTCCTAAGTCCGCCGCTACTTAAAAATAGATGGAGGTCTACCCAAAGACCCTTAAATTGAGCAATCCATATTAAATTATCTTAGGCCTTGTTTGTTTAGAGGAAAAGTATTTGTTAATGAAAATAGTTTTCCTCTATTTACATAACTTCAAGATAATTCATATATTTTAAGTATAAAAAAGAAAAAAAATACATATATTATAATGAAAATAAATCTACCTAAAGGAAAAATATTTAAAAATTAATAGTAAATGTTTTTAGATAATAAATTATTAGTAGATGAGCTTATAAATCGATGGAAAAATAAGTTATACTTTCTACTAACAGAAGAATATGACCATTGGCCTACTTAGTCTTTTGGGCCCCAAAACCCTATAAAGCTAGTAAGCCCCAGAAAGGCTCACTACTCGCAATGTCCTAATCTCCCAAGAAGCCAGCAAGATCTAGGCCTCCACCAAAGAATGTGGTGTAAGGTCTCTTGGAGATACCCACCTCGTAAGGGTTAATCAAGCTCATCAGTTTGGTTAGCTAGCAAGATCGACGTTATGGCCTCATAATCTCTTGTCACATCCCGTGCCTAGGGGGAACATGATCAGCTTGGCCACACTTCACAAAGCTATGGCTCCCTAACTCTAGTATCCCCATCACTTCATGCTAAGAGGAAATTCGTCCAAGTATGACTCTAAACACTATAAATATCCCTTCTACCTTGAAGCAAGGAGAGAGCAATCTTCCATTCTATTACAGACATATTATTCTTACCTACAGACTGACTTAAGTATAAGAGTGGCCGTACCGGACAACCCTAGTGCCCCCTTTGATCACTTTCTTTGTGTTTGCAAGGGGCTAACTCTATCGACTCAAATAAGCTCGTGCAACATCTTAAAAACAAGGGAAAATATTTTCCATTAATTGTCTTATTTTTCCTTAAACAAATATGCAAAAATGAAAGACATTTTCCTGAAAAAAATTTTATTAAAACAAACAAGACCTAAGTCTCACACGAGAGTGCGCCTTGAACTAAAGTCGAGCAAACAAGTCGTGGACCATGACTTCCACATTCTCTAATCACTACCTTTACCAAAACCATAATAGAAACAAATAAAATACAAATAAAGATATATGAATAAAATATAAATAGAACCCCCCACCCCTTCTTTTTTTTTTTTTTTGGTCCAATTAAAAATCCCAATCCAATGGACCATATTCTAGGTAGACATAGGTGTGAGCCAGGTTTAACCCACAACTCGGCTCGAACCGCGCCACCAGCGGGTTAGACTTGTCAGCTTGGCCTGACTTTACGAGTCATGACTCATCAATCAACCTGGTAGGTAGGCGAGTCAACCCTTGCCGACTCGGCCTATCGTGTCAACGGATTAGAACTAAATAAAAAAGAAAACAAATACCAACTTGAAAATGTGAAATATTATATGTGATTGTCTCATCATGGGTGTATGAGTGTTATAGAGAGAGAGGAACAGATCAAGGGGAAAAAATGATAAGATGAAACACAAGGTTGAAAAAAACAAGATTTCTCATTTTCAAGCTAATTTTACATATAAGATATTTTATTATATTTATATTCTTTAATATATAGTTTAAAAGAAGTTTATTGTGGAGAATGTGTTGGAAACATGTGAAAGGCATTGGATTCAAAAAAAAAAATTCACAAGTGACGGGCTATAACTCGTTGAGTCAACCGGCCCGCCACGGCCAGCGTCAATCCTAATCGGATTGACCGGCTCCAATGTTTAATTCTAGGGAGGTGGTCTATGCAGTTGAGTAATCGATATAATATATGCTAATAGATTAACCGGCTTAATTAGTTTATAGGTAAGATATCGTTACTCACTTTTGAATTACGTACTTATACATTTACGTAATACGCTTTATAGAGAGGTGGTGACTATGATATATCGTACAATAAAGTCTTAGCTTTATCACTCCTATCTTATGGCAGATTAATTGTCAATATGATGAAGGTGGAATCAGCTAAAATGAGAAGGTTGAATGTATAAGTCTAAGTCTAACTAATTTAATAAAATTAATTACCTGTTGACTCCCTCTTTATGTTAAAATTAAGTCTGTACACAAACAAACTAGCAAGATATGTAATAAATGTCGAATGAAAAATATCAGGTTTAATCTTCTTTTCCTTATTGTAATACAAAAAACAAAAAAAATATGTGCAACAAATGATGCCGTTATTATGTTATATTTTATATGTATATTATTGCCTTTTCCCATCATACTCACAATTCATATGTCAAAAGTAACAATATTGTCAAAGATTACTTAAGCATGTGTTATTTAACCAAATGTTTAAGGGGTTGATGCATCTTTTAATTAAGTCCTAAATTAAATCTTATTAAAGTATCAATATGGTTATACTCATTTAAAGCTGGCTTTTAGATCCTTTCCTCCACTATGAAATGTCACATATTGGATCCTAAGAAAATAAATAATTTAGAATAAGTTCCATAACTTAGCTAACAATTTTAAAATTCATAGGATTAACCTAAAAAATTTTGAAGTTCTAAGATCTCTTTCGCACTTTTCAACATTCAAAGTCGGTAGGCGCTAATTTATTTAGATAATGGATTATTGGGACTGCTTCTCCAAACTGATAGGAACTTCACCATGTTCATTTGAGCAACTCATATGGGAAAAAAAAAATCATTTAAGTGTTACAGTAAGGACAAATTTTTAATGGGTCCACTCTGTTTTATTTATATCTTTATTTAAAACGAAGAAGGATATAATCTATCACATTTAGAATATCAGTGTCGATGTCACTAGGTTATATATATAAAAAATAATAATTTTCTACACACTTGCTTTTTTTTTTTTAATTATAGAGCCCATTTAGAAAAATAATAAAATTTTGTTTTCAGATTTTTAACTCGTGTCCTAATATCAATTAACAAAGGAGAAAAAATAAATATATAAATAAATAGCTGGTAATAACTTTGTAGTCTAGTAATATCTCATTATTTTTCATGTGAGAGAACTATGTTCGGATCTTTGCCCGATGAACTGGGAAAAAAAAAAAAGTAGGTGGTATGCGTGGCTGCCCGGTTAATTATGGTCTTAATAAGAATAGAGCTAATGAAGCCGCCTCAGTGTAGTCGTTTAATCTGCATCCTTAATCCATCTTCTTGGTGGCTTCGGCGGTTCAACAGCAAGACAACAACTAATCATAAGTCTACTATAAAAATAATGCTCCAAATCTGTCACTTGCTGGAGAAATTCTATAGTCCCATTATTATTTAACGACTTACATCATATTTAATTATGATTGAATTTTTAAAATAGTTAGTATTTAACTATTATATTTATTTTAATGATTAGATGGTTGATTGACAGTAATACCGTAAAAGCTTCCACTTCCGAATAAAATATAAACAGTACTGAAAACATCTGAAATCATACCCAATGGAGGAATCAATTTAAAGAATACAGGTGATCACAATAGGACAATTTTCTAAAAAATAAATTATGGTTTCTGAAAAATATTTTATTTCAATATGGAAAGTCCGAGGACATTACATATGTTAAATGGTCGAGGATATTATTAAACTAGAAAATTCCCATTGTTAATTGAGTCGTAACTCGTAACTGCCTCAACTAAAAAGGAATTTTTTGTGTTGAACACAAAACGAAAACATAGGTCTTATCGGTTGTACAATTAATTGAATATTGATACACAAGGGAGATCATTGAGATTTGAGAAGCTATTAAACTTCTTATTTATTCTAAGCTTGCTTTTGTGTGTAATTTCCATATGACGGCTACAAACGCTCAGATGAACAAGTAAATAAATTAGATTATAATAGCCAAAAAAGTAAATACTTAATAATCCAAATCTTATACTTATATGTGCATATATAGGCTAAATATGAAGTTTGACATCTAAAATTTTACCCAAAAATATAATTTGGTATATGAATTTTGAAGTAGTTATTTAATTGGAAATGTATCTAGGAATCTAGTCTAAGACAAGAATATCATACAAGATATTTCAATGAAATAGTATAATATACTTCAAATTGCGAATTCTATTCAAAAACGAAATGAAATGTAGTTAGAAATTCTTTTAGTATTACTTTACTTACTATATTGTGTTTTGATTGCAACGAAATCTTTTAGAATTTGAAGTTAGCAAACTTTTTTTTTTTCACTTCAGTTGGAAATAGTAGAGTTCGTTGAATCAAAACTCAAAGGAGGTGAAAAAATAATATATCATTGAATTTTCTTTACTTCTTCTAACACTATCTGCTGCTAATAAGTCGTTTCTTCCACGTTAGGAAAGAGTCATACAAACAGTGATAGTAAAGTAATAAAAATAATCAAATTGAATTTTTGTGTAAAATTTTCTTTGATAAAAATAAATGAATTTGAAACGGAATTGCAATTATTTTGAGTTTCTTTCCCCTTTATATATTTGGATGCATTTTTTAAAGTTAGGATCGAATTCCAAGTTAATTCCAACATTGAAAGAAAAATTGATTCCAACTTTAACAAAATGGAACCATGATTGGCCCATTTATTCTTTGCACCTCGTTAATATAACTAATTTAATTACATCTCATCAGATAATTATAATAAATATTAGTTATTAAGAATATTTTTACAATATATTCTCATTCCATTCGAACTGCCAAACACAATAGTAAATCAAATAAAGGTTATTTTTGTCCCTTCATTAAGCTATTTGTTTTTATAGCTAAAATAGTTGTTGAAACAATAGAATGTAAAGTAGTAATATTTAGATTGTAAAATTTTATTAATATCAAATTTTGTTCTTTTATTGATCGTTATTTAAATAGGTAAAATGTCGAACTTAATACTCAAACTTTGCACAAAAATTTTATTTGATACTTAACCTTTAAGGTGCTCTATCCACTACATTATCAAATTTTTCATAGCTATTTTTACCATCAAACTAACACCTAACACCCTTTGTTCTATTTTTTGAAGTGGAAAAGACAACCTAGATGTCACTAGGAAAAGCAGTAAAAATTTACCGGTGTACTGTTCTCCACAACAACATACAGAGTAAATAATATAAATAACAACAAAAAGTTTATTTAAATATTAAATTGCACTTCAAAATTTAGGTGCCAAGTTAAACTTTTATGCAAAATTCTAATTTCAAATTTAAAATTTAACCTTTAAAATAAATCATCAGTATATTTTGGATAATGATCCATATATATTAATAATCCTAAATTTATTTGCTGAAATAGGTACCATGATGAGCCGATGAGACAATGATGGTAAATGATTATTTAGCCCAGGAAATGCATTTTATAGCGCAATAATTATAATGATTCTTTTACGGGTAAATATGATCTATAAGCTTTATTAATTTTCATGATTAATACTTAAGTTGCTTTTTTTTTCCAAATAACTACTTAAGTTTAAAGGTAACAATTTGGCATTGAATTTCATTAATTTTAGAAGTAATTATCTAAATAAAATTAACTCAAGCAATATAAATAACTCAAAAAGTCTATAGGTAAATTAATGTTTTTAAATTATTATTTATAAAGATAAAAATAATTCAAATACCAAATATAATATCTACCCTTTTTTATTTTTTACCGTGGGTAAGGTGCCCATCGTTTCCCTGTCTGCTTATGCGGTTCAAACGTAGTTATTCTATGATTTCAAAACATGGCGATTGCGTCTTATGATTGCTTACTCAATTTGAGTCAAAGAAAAGGATAAAACTATTGCATGTTTGATTTTCATTATGGTCGCGTTGAGTGACAAAGCTGCTACTTTCAATGATTAACTGCAAAGAAAATTGAATCTAAAGGCTCGTCGCTATCATGACATTATCAGCACATAATTATCCAACCATGACTAAAGTTGGAATATTATCAAGTGAATGATACTTAAAATCCCCCACGCAATTATTGATCCAAATAACAGCCTACGAGTTCATTTGTGGGACCTCCAAAATTTGTTATTTTTCATGTATTAGGGTTTTTTCGTTTGGATTATCAGATTTTTATCCGTTTAATTAGTTTATCAGTAAAATTATTAGTTTTTTATTGATATCTATTTTTTTAATAAAAATCTATTTAAAAATGATAAAAATATGATGATAAAATTACCTAAAAAAAAAGGCTTTAAATATACATAATATTATAGTCTAATTTCGGTATACTACAAGAAGTTTAATCAGATATTCAATTGATTACTTTAAAATCCAATTACCAAATTGAATATTTTATGCAATATTTGAGTATTGACTTGACATTTTCCGGTCAAAAACAATTTTTTCATAAATTGTATATGATAAGTAAGATATGTGCATATAAACACACACATATATGATGATAGTATAATAGGTTGAAAGTTATGCACCGATTTTTGATTGACCTTTTCGGGGGAACCTTGAAAATTAAGTTATTACTAGGCATGGAAATATGAAGCAATCAAAGATGGAGACCAAGGAATTCAATTGATTGAAAAAGTCGTACGGCTAAACTTCATAAGTCAATCATTTGGTATTATTAATATGTAGAATAAAAATAGATGCCATAGGATGTATATTTATTCAGAAAAATCAAAATAACTAGATATACCCATGAACCTACAAAAGTTTGATGATACTTTAAGATCAACTAAATCATAACATGGATAAAAATGTCCACCGTATGTGTTATAATATAGTTAATATATTTAAAAAATACATCCACACCAGTTATTTGTGATTTCCAGTATCTTTTATTTGATGATCCAATTTCAATTTTTCTCATTACCTTCCCTAAGTACCGACGTTGTATGTACATGTATATGTAATCATCATTTCAATTGCCTGTCACATTGTGAATATATATTTTTCTGGGATTTTGTTGCAAAGATCGGCTGAATCCTTCATCAGATGGAACCCAGCTCACAGACCATAGTCTTATATAAATATTCATAATGAAACATTCAGAAAGTAATACACCTTTATTAGGGGTGGGCACATATAAAGTGGATAGGGTATAAAATATCCCAATTAAATGTAAATTATATAAGAACGTTTTTGTAATATTGACTTTTAATGAATGGCACTTTAGTCCAACAACATATCTTTAAAAAGATACGATGCTTGGCAAATAACGGGTCTGTTTGTTTTGGCTTTTTTCCGACAAATATAGATACTTTTTCAAACTTTTTGCTAACAAATTATTTATCAAGAAATAGATATAGATAAAAAAGGTTGACAGTTCTCATCAAAAGATTAAATCAACAAATATAGATAAAATTTAGATGCAAATCGGATATATTTGCACATATCATTTTAAAAAAGATACAGATATAGATGAAAAACAGACAATCCAACATTTAAAAGGAGGACAAAGGCAGTAACCCCTTTTTTATTTTCTAATATCTTTTCACACATATAGAATTTTTACAATTTTCTTCTCTACAAGTTGGAACAAACTTAAAGGATTTGCATCAAGAATCTTCGGTAGGTAATAATGATCACAATTTTCATGTCACTTTCGAAAACTTACGCGGAATAGATAATGGAACTTTAAATTTCTAATAATGATAGCAAGTTTTTATGGGAGAAGAAGAGAATGTAAGTGAAATTCTAGAAGAACCAAAAAAAGAAAGAGTTGTCACGGATTAAGCGTTGGGAATTTGTAAGGAACATAGAAGTAAATCGAAAGGTCATGTAGTTTTCATCGATTTATTTTTGTTCATAAGTGTTGGATATGTTCTGAAGAGTACCATGAGTGTTCGAATGTTTTTAAGGTTGAGAATGTGTTTAAGGAGATGTTTAAAGTGATGTTAAGTAGTGCTAGCAATTTGTGTTACTGTATCGTGTCTCATCTCCTTGTCTAAACGGGTTCGTGTTGTGAAAACCTAAACCCGGGATCCGACCCATTTATTAATCATATATGAAAACCTAAACCTATGATCCGACCCATTTATATTATGTCTTGTGTCTTGTTCAACCCACTTATTGAAAGTTGAATCTAGTACTTGAAGAGCATATAAAGAAGTTTGGTTGTTTACTTTCATCCATCATAGGTTTGTAATAAAACTAGAAGATATTATAAAACATCCCACATAATAGCAAAAATAACTAGCCCTCACAAGCTATTGATACATAATAGATATGATTAATCTTACCAAAATTAAAATAAATAACCTTGTGTTTGGTATGCTTATGGGTCATAAAACATTTTAATTCAAAAACATCATCTTGGAATAAAATAACACCATAAACATTTAAGCACGAAGTCAATCTTATGAGAGATTAAACCACAAGAACCTCTAAAGCTAGCAAAAGAACAAATATGAACACTAAATCTTGTTAAGTTGAACCATGGCCTAAAGGGATCTTGTTACTGGTGGTGATTTCCAGTTTCATCACATTCTCTGTCAATTCCTCAAAGGAGACACTTGAAAAACCTACCATGAGAAAAGAATAGTACAAATAAAACATGAATATTATCAACAATTATATAAAAATAATGTATTTTATTACCTTCTTAACCAAAAAGCCAATCCTTTGTACATACAAGAGCTTTTGCAGTTTCTGGCTTCAATGAGTTACAATGTTCATTGAGGATTCGGCCTCCAGTACTAAGTACAGATTTTGAAGCAACCATAGATATTGGTATGCTTAAGATGTCACATGCCATTAGTGCAACTTGAGGATTTCAAATTGATTATTCTTCCAGTAACCTAAAATATATCTATATCTACCATCCGATGTCGCTCTTCATCTAAACATAGCTCTAGTTCATATCTTGTAACACTCTTGAGCATTTTTACACTTTTAAAAGATTGAAAATCCTAGACAAAATAAAAAATGATAAGCATCATATGACATAAAAATAGCTTGAAAAGTGTAAACAATATATGTAATTATAAAAAATAAAGTTACCTTGATGTCATCACCCCATTCACCATTAATTATTTCCATGGTCTTTGATTTATCGCCACCAAAATTTTTATTTGAACTTCCATCATCTATCATCGCATATTCATCAAAGAGAGAAAATAATGCTCTTTTGAATTTTAAAAACTCACTTGAGTCAGCACCATAAATCCTCTGATAAGTCCACTCGACATAATCAAGCTTATACTGTGAATCAAATATAACAGCAATTGCCAAAATCACACTAAACTTAGACCAATACTTTTCAAATTTCAGAAACATCCTAGTTGCCATATCTTTCAAATATAGTTCATTTCTACCCATATCATTTGTCAGTACTCGATATGCCTTACAAATTGATGGAAAGTACAAATTGGTAGTAGGATATTTTGTTCTAGAGAATTGACAAGTGATATCGTAAAAAAGCTTCAAGAACCTAATAATTTTCTCCAGCCTGTCCCATTCTTCCAAAGAAGGATAATACTTATAATTGAAATCACTTAACTCTAAATGATAAAAGGCACTTTTATAATGAACTACACTCTCAAGCATGAAATATGTGGAATTCCACCGAGTTGGGACATCTTGTCTCAAACCCTTATTTTTTGACAAATATAATAGGCTTACTCATTCAGCAAACTTTATTTTTCGTGTTTGAGAACCCTTCACATACTTTACACTTTCCCTGACCTTATTCACAGCACCATCAATATCTTTCAAACCTTCTTGAACAATCAAATTAAGACTATGTGCACAACATCTTATATGAAAATAATTACTTGATGCCAAAAGTCCACCTCGGACATTTAGTTGTGACTTCAATAAACTCATAAAAAGATCATTTGCTGAAGCATTATCCAAAGTGACACTGAATAATTTACTTTCGATACCATAATCAACTAGTAATTTCATTGATTTTTCAGTTAATGAAACACCTAAATGTAGAGGTGGCATATCTGCAAAACTCAAAATTCTTTTTTCGTAAGACTCAATTTTTATCAATGAAATGTGCAGTCACTGATATATATCCATCAAGTGTTATAGATGTCCACAAATCAAATGTCAAGCAAACTCTACCTAAACACTCCAAAAGCATATTTTTTATCCTACATCTTTCCCTCTTATACATCTTCAATACATCAGCTTTTAAAGTATTTCTAGAAATATGAACAACATTTTCATTCAAATACTCAAACATAGCCCTAAATCCGCTATGCTCTGCAAACACAAGAGGCATTTCATGCTTGACAATAGCAGCAACAAATAACTTAAGATATTTTTCAGGATCAAACTTATTGGTTTTGCATTTCATATTAGTAGACAAAAGCATTTGACCAATGTCTCTACTGTTACGTTTTGAACATTTATTAGCATGCCTTTTTAAGTTCCCTTTCCCAAATTAACTATCACATTTTATAGTAGTCTTACATGACTTACATATATCTTTTGTGACAATTAATCCATCTGATCTCTTTTCATAAGTACGAGTGAAAATTTTCCACCATGGAGATGTGAGCCTCCTTTATCATTTAGAGTTGTTAGTTGATGTAAAAACTTCAACTACATCATCCTCTTCGTTTGCTCCTAATTTTTCCATTTCATCAAAATCTTCTATAGGTGAATCCATCTCCATCTACATGTCAAACAAAAATCATAGGTTATTATCCATCTCTATATTGCATGCACACAATTTCATTATTGATAAAATCTCAACGCAAAATGAATCTAGCAAGGAAAATAGAACACAGAGGATAAACAACCATTAACAATATATTTTCTTATCTAAACTTAGTCAATAGATTTCACTTCACTAAGAGAAAGAAACAAGGTTTTAATCAATCTTACTTCGAAAAAAAATGAAAGCTATATTTTCTACACAATTTCACTTCATTTAAGCATAAAGCTAGGGTCTTTAATAAATTTCACACATTTGAAAGACAAAGACTAGGATGTTTAGCCAATATCACTACACTTAATCGATTTTTTAATCTATTTCACATTTCATCAAGTAAAAAGTTAGGGTTTTGAAGTTATACAAACTTGTAACCATATTGGGGACGTTAACATTAGAATCGTAGTGTATTGATGATGAAATTGCAAGCGAAAGTGATTGCAGAAGCGGTAACAAAGAAACACAATGATAGTGTGTTGTGTTAGAGGCAATGTAAATGAGTTCAATCTAGAGTTAAACAAGAAAGATTATATATGTTTTTCAAGTGTAAATTTTAACCATTAGATTTGTGTAAAATATAATAACATTAAAGATGAATTGTGAAGACCTCCTATAAACTTTCATAATGGCACAGACATAGATATACATATATAAACGTATAATTATATATATGTGTAACATTATGTAATTGTATAACATAAATATAACATATTGATTATATGTAAAAATATGAATTATATACACATACTTAAATAACATATAATTGTACATGTAAAAAGATTTATATGTGTAACATATATAATACATAGACTATGTATTTATAATCTATAAATTATATATTTTTTAGACATTTATTATACTTCTTATATGATATATATAACATGTAGATTATGTAATATATATACATAATGATATAATAAATGTCCTATATAAAGTCTATATTTTAACATAAGTATTTTTACAATATGTTATATAATAATCCTTATAACACATAGATTATGTATTTATAACTTATAGATTTTGAATATATATGTGTATTTATACATATATTTGTTATAGATAAGTTGTTATATGCTATATAATCTATATATGCTGTAAATATATGTATCATACATATAGCAAATAAATAAATCATATATCAATATATACATTACATATATTTCTTTTTGCTAAATATGGTCTATATTTTATATATGCCATATATAAGTATGCATATTTTATATGTAATTTATAATATGTTATACATATATAACATATACAATATATATATGTATATATTTGCATATAACATATATTTGAATGGATAATTATTTTCTACAACATTCTTTTAATTATTACTTAACAGGTGTACAGGTTGGACCCGAAACTGCTAACCCGGATCTGTTTGTAAAGCATGTCTTGTGCACGAGTTTAAAACCTAAACTCAAAACCGAACATGTTTTAATTCATGTCATTTCTAGGTTTAATCCATTTATTAATCGTGTTGACTTTTGCTTACCCATACCCTTTTATATAATCGTGTCGTATCGTGTCCGGGTTTACAGGTTGGGCCCTAAATTGCCAGCGCTAATGTTAAGTTTAGAAATGTGGATATTTTCATGAAAAGAAGATTTGCAGAAGTTCTAGAAAATCATAGCTAGTACACTATTACATGTATTCAACCATGTTTCTCTCTATGTTTCAATAAGAAGGAACGCTAAAACAACATGGTGTATACACAACACAGTGTTCTTAGTCATGTTCCTCTTGGTGCTTAAATTCTATATCTAGAAAAGAACATGAGGAGATACATCAAGTCTCGTTCCTCCCATTTATTTCCCCATGGACCTTTCTATGACCTATTTTCTCCTAAACCTATACACACTTGTATACTAGTTTATACATGTTATAATACTTTTAAAATCATTCTTTTCTAGCCTAAACATGACTATATTCACAAAATCTTCTTATTCCACAATCTAAGTCTACTTTAAGACTTTAAGACCCAAGTTATCATGATGTAGGACCAGGGGTGATAAGAAATAATGAGAGTCTAAGTAAGACAAATAGAAGTTTCTAAATAATCTTATTGTGTGTAATTAAGGTAGTGGATACTAGTTTGGAATGGAACTACTTCCAGGTATAAGTATACCTTATTTGTTGCTTGTGCTTGTTTAGAATAGAAACTTAAACGAACTAAATTAACTATCCGACTTTGATATTATGGTTGTTGCTTGTGCATGGCTGCTGGTATAGGTGGAGAGTATCCATACTATTATCGCGACAATCTGATAATTCATGTGTAACTGTCCCAAGTGGAGTTGTATATGAAAATGATCTAGGTAATCTAGGTGTTTCGATTACGAATACTAGGAAGTACTCAACATTTGTGTTTTGGACTTTTGGATGTTGGGGAGTACTTGGCATTATATATAGGTATATTATTATATTTACGTATGGTGGGGTACTGAGCTATCTCTATGTTGTTTGCTCGACTTAAATCAAAGATAATAAAACGTTGGTTGTTGCATTAATATTAGGCATGTATATGAATGTGTGTATGTAAATCATGTGTGTTTATGGTATATCGTATTAGGCTCCAGCTTACTTTTTTTTTTCCAGGTATAGGTAACGATCGTATAGACTAATGTTTTGTTAGTTACTATTGGATAATGGGCTATGAATACCACTAGCACTAATGTCCCTTTAAGTGATGTTTAGAGATCATATGAAGATTAATGAAAACCATAGATTTATTTTAGTGTAAAGTTGGTCTGAAGATTAGTAGGAGCTTAATATCTTGTAGTGATAACTTATAACCCTTGTAACATTAGTATAAAAATTGTTAGTTAAATTCTCAAAGAATAACAGTGGATATTTATGTAGCCGCTATGGTTATAAGTAAGGGAAACTATAAATTTTGGAGTCATTGATTTATGAGTGACTTTGGAACATTTAACATGTTTATTGCAGTTATAGCAGGTTCTGAATCTTTACGTATCATATATGATATAGATACATGACAGATTATAAATGACCCGAAATTTAGGGTGTTATAGGGTATGAAACACTACCCACACCCTATCCTATCCTATAAGTGCAAGTATTAAATTTTTTACCTAAAATCTACCATGTGGCTCCTTGTACCCGCCTGTATCCTATAAAATCTATAAGGTTTATGATATCATGTGGAACTTGTAAATTTTTCGACAAAATATCTATATATATATATATTCATTCTTTCTTATACTACAAGTTTATAGCATTTGATACGATTTCGTATAATATATGTTACTATCTTATTTTCTTATATTCATTATAAATAACATATGGAAAGAAACTTTGAAAGTAATTTTTTAATATCATATAAGTTCTTCAACATATGGAACCTATTTATGTGTAAAATTTGAAACTTCTAACAAATACCTGTAAAACCTATTTATGTAATATTAAACAAAAGTGGAGAATATTTAATAAATTTCAAATTTAAAAACATTGGAATTACTTCGGTATTAATCAATCTTAGAAGATAAACAACGTTTTTATATAATTTGGAAGCTAAATTATATAGTACAAACGTGGTTCTTCTAAAGTGACAATAATAAGTTCTTCTAAAATAAAATAGTGTATTTTTTTATATTGAAAATTTTCAGAAAATAAATAATAATTTTGAATAAATGTGGTTGCAAGATTAAAAATAGAATATTATTATTTATATATTATATTAATATTATTTTATAATATTTAAAAAAATAAATACAAAATACACTAGAACATGTACCCTCTATGTATTAGAGTATAAGTTCTCATACCCATAGTCTCATACCCTACCCTATGAACATGATCTAAAAATTCATTCTACATTGTAACCCTTTATATCTATTCAAACCTTACCTTGATCGAGCAGGGCGTGGGTGAATACCTATTGCCCACTCACCCCAACCTTTATTGCAGCTTCACCAAGTATTTTACCGCTATTTCTTGCACAATTCATTAGCATTGGAAGATAATCGTGTTTAAAAAGGAAAATTAGAAAAATATCATGCAATAAGAAACAAATATGTTTCGACTCGAGCAATCGACCCTGATACCATGTAAGAATCTGAAGTATGACAAATAATTTGTCTAAAATTCAAGTATAGTAGCATATTCAAATGCACAATTGAATAAACCGACCCTGTTTCGAAGTACATGGATGTTTCCTGGCTTGGAGCAGGATAATACATGAAGCTAGTCATTCCATGAAAACAGCATTTGCCAGCAAAGGTCATCGACAGATTGTGCAGGGTCAGTCATTCTCATTTTTCACATCCAATCATCTTCTACCCCGTCACTCTGCAGAAAACCATTTTGCTGATTCTCTCTATGCAGGCAAGAAAGATCAGCACATACGTGGAATAGAAAATGATGTATGGCAAAGCCACGACTTCAACTTGTCTCAGAGGGACATCATGGTAAGTCTTAGCTAATCTTACAAGTGAACAAGATTGAGCAGAGACCTGCGGAGTGTTTCTGTAGAAGAAGGTTTGAACAGCCCTTTCTGTCATACATGTTAGTTCTGAATTACCCAGAAGTTCCTTGCCGTACATACAAATCGAGCAACAATGTACTGCACTATAGTTTAACACTTTAAACTAGAGCTTCTTGTTTCTTCCACCAATCCCACTAGATCCCTCACTAATGCAAGCATCTATAGCTGCAATAAGCGAGACTCCAACTTATTGTTGCCTTTCAAATCTATCTTTGCTCTCCGAACGACTTGATGCTTCAACACCCTTTTTTCCGCGGCAGAGAGGTTCTTACACTTGTCAATCCCCTTAAGAAGGCCAATGAAGGAATTACCCGTGGCACCTCCAGATTTTTCTAATTTCACAAGCTTTTCCACGACTTGCAAAACAACCATTCTCTCTAGGAAGGCTTTATTTCCTAGCTCAACAATGTCCAAGATACAGTGCAAACCGACTCCCTAGTCTTGATTGATTTACTCTCCAATAAATGAATTAATCTGTCCACGAGGTCCATCTCAAAGACCTTATCTAAAACATCTACCCCACTGCTACTGAACATCATATGATGCAATGCTTCACATGCTGAGTCTTGTAGCTCAGGTACATAGCATTGCATCATCTTCACAAGACCCTGAATAATATCATACTCCAAAAATTTATTAACATAAACTTCCCCCAGTGCATGCCAACTTCATTAGCAAAAATGCAGCTCCTGATCTGATTGAGTTCCATTCTGGATTTCCATGATGCAGGAGGTCTGACAATGTCTCAAGTAGCTGGCTTTGTAGAATCATGTCTACTTGTTATTGGATCACCTGCTTTCTCTATTACAGGTATAAGAGCTTGAATTGCTTCCAAAACCTGACCATTGTTATTTTCAAGCAAATTTGCTATCTGGTCGTGAAATGAATGAGGTTTTGATGATGAAGAAATTGTGTGGTCAGAATGTATAAGTCCTTCCAAGCGAAGTCTCACTTGCCATGGCAACCGATTGAGATTAGTGGAATGAAGCAAACCATTAGCATGAGTACCAGCCAGATCATAAATGGCCTTAAGTGTTACAATCGCATGGTGCTGTGCTACTTCTGACCCACTTTCCAGCAGCTTAATAAGATTCTCATCAATTCTACAAGTAAACATCCTCTCAACAGCTTTATACTTCCCAGACTTGGTCAAAGAGATCAATATTGTACATATTTTGTCATGCCACTCTTCTTCATCAGGAGAGAGCAACTTAGCCACTTTATCGAGAGGAATGCATTCAAGCACCTTGGCTACAGTTTGTTGGCTTCCAAATTCAGCAAGCTTTGCTAGGATTATTGAAATATAAGCCTGGATTCCAAGATCATCATATGTTTTCAAAATGACAGTCAGCTTATCAACTGCGCAGGTACTTTCGAGGGCTGGGAAATACATGAGATAATTGCTTGTACAGAATATACAGGTAATTGCCTCTGCAGAGGCTGCAACTAGAGTTTTGAGAATCGCTTGAGACGAGATCAGCAATTCTAGGACCCAATAAGCTACTGAAGGTAGCTCGACTTGTCTCAAGTTCAAGTTCAGAGATTGATTTACTTGCCATTAGAGCTTCAATAGTGGCTTCCAATGTTTTCAAAGTTTCATTTTCTTCTAGAACAGACAGACAGGATTGTATGCGTTTTATAGCAACCTCCTTGATCCCCTCTTTTCCAAAAGCAATAAGCCAAGGGCAAATATATGCACTTGCCTCTGGCAACGGTTCTTCCAGTAAAATTTTAATTGAATCAGTTATCTTACCATCAAGGTACAAAGAAACCATGTCATGCACTTGGTATGAACAAAGAAACCATGTCATGCACTTGGTATGAAGGATCTGAATTTGATTTTATTAACAGAGATCCTTCCACAAGTTTGCATATAGTGAGAAGAAACATACTTTCATGTCCTATTACTGACCAAATTGCCTCCAAACAAACCTCAGGAATGGTTTCCACCCATGAGAGAGCAGCAAGAGCAACAAAAAGATCTCTGGCATCTTTGGACATCGCTTCTAAACTGAACTCAAATGAACCAAATATGGTAAGTGTATTCTCAGCCTCCTTTTCATTGACGTAGTGGACAGGACCGGGTGCAGATTTGGCTAAAGTCACCAGATCTGTGATTGCTCTTTCCCATTTGTCAGCTCTTTCTTCTTTTCTAAGAGCTTTACCTGTAACAGCAATTGT